>CAUZXS010006065.1:0-40000 GCA_963585895.1 Sepioteuthis lessoniana
CCATTTATAGGCAAAATAGATCTGTTTCAAATTGTTTGTATTAAACAGGAATCCTTGATATCCTATGCGCAAAAATAGTAAAAATACGGGGAAAATGTAAAAATACAATGAGCGCAATTTCATATAATTATCCCAGACGGAATTGATATGCTGTTAAAAAAAAAGGACATACACTCATAAATATAGTTTCTGGATCATATTGATCAAAACTCATCAACAGCAAATACGGTGTCATCATATGAGTTTTTCAGCCTATTCTTCTATATCGGTGTGATATATATATATATATATATATATATATATATATATATATGTGTGTGTGTGTGTGTGTGTGTGTGTGTGTGTGTGTGTGTGTGTGTACGCTCTTGCATGCGTGTGTGTGTATGCATACTCTCTCTCCCCCCCTCTCTCTCTCTCTCTCTCTCTCTATATATATATATATATATATATATATATAAACATGTTTATGTAAATACAAAATATATACCAATGAGTTCATATGTAAAAAATATATATGTATTCATTTATGTGTGTATACTTGGCGTACAGTATTTTATATATTTGAGTGTTTGTGTGTGTGTGTGTGTGTGTGTGTGTGTGTGTGTGTGTGTGTGTGTGCGCGCGCGCGCGCTCGCGTGCTTGCGTGTAAGATGGTGTATGCATACTATATATATATATATATATATATAAATAATAAAAATAAGTGGAAAAATTGACACATTTTTCCATTTATTTTATCATCTTGTGAGATTCACCAAAATCAACCATTTCCTCGTTTATACATATATATAAACATATTCATGTAAACACAATATATGTACCAAATGAGTTCAGATGTAACAATATATTTGTATTCATTTATGTGTACATACCTGCGTACAGTGTATATATATATATATATTATATATATATGTGTGTGTGTGTATATATATATATATGTGTGTGTGTGTGTGTGTGTGTGTGTGTGTGTGTGTGTGTGTGTGTGTGTGTGTGTTACATGTTTTGATGTGCTTAATATCCCCAAGTATTTAATGAAAAAATGTTTGACTCTAAGTAATCAAACTTTTCAATCATTCCATATCCATCTATCTAGCAACTGTTTATAATAAAGAATAGAAAATCGCAAGCGATTATTTTTTTTATTTACTCCTTGAGAGCTTTCCACATCAGTTTTAGCTGTTGGGTTTTTCACTTGAGTTTGAGTGAAAGCAAATCTCCTCAAGTCTCCAGGACACTTCCCAGTATTCTGTCCGATCTCAGTAATGCAGTAGTTTAGATGGTCATCACTCGTCCTCTTATTTCCAAGTCTTCAATACCTTTAATGATCCTTTCGTGACTGTACCAAGAGGCACTAATTACAATTGGTATAAACGTCACTTTCATATTCCACAGTTTTTTCAATTTCTTAGCAAGGTCACGGTATTATCATTATTTACTCCTCTAAAGTTTTTCACATCAGTCTTAGCAGATTGTTTTTTCACAAGAGTTTGAGTGACAGCAAGTCTGCTCAAGCCTCCAGGACTCGTCTCAGGATTCTGGACGTTCTCAGCAATGCTGTCATTTGGATAGTCTAGCCGTCCGCCAACTCCAAGTCCTCCTGGCCTTTTATAATACTTTAGTTATTGTGCCAAAAGCACCAATTACATTGGGCACAAATTTCATTAACTAGCAAAATATACCCGCTCCAGGCAAAAGTATTTAAATTTTAATGTTAGAAAAATATATCAAATTAATAAGACTAACGAAACTAAATTAAAACACATACAAAAAGATTACACTTCTTTTTTATTTTATTCTATTTTATTTTGATTGATTTCTATTTAAAATTGTACTTAGAGTTAGTTTTAATACGTTTAAGCATAAAACAATAATATTAGAAATCAATAACACTAAATAATTATTTATCAAACCCTGTTAATCTATTAAATCACAATTATCCACACCGTATACTTTGGAAACCTGCCATATCTTTGTGATATTATAACATACTTTATAGGATGTTAACCGCATTGATAATTTGAGTCAACTAAGCTCGTCTTCATTCGTTAACAAGATGTTAATAAAGTTTAAATAATGATTATTCAGTAATCATTTAAAATATAATATAAATAACTAAGAAAATTGTAACTTAGGTGGTGACAGACACATAATATCCATTGTAATTAGATTATTATTTCACTCCTTGCGTGTTTTTCGCAACCCCTAACTAACCCCTAACTGGTGGTCTTTCACTGGAGTTTGAGTGATAGCAAGTCTCCTCTGGTCTCCAAGACTATTCTCAGTATTCTAGCCGATCTAAACAATGCTATCATCTGGTTGGTTGGCTGTTGGTTGATTAGTTGTTTTACGACGTATTAACCTTTTTCGGGTCATTTAACACCGTTTCAAACAATTCAGTTCAGTATGAGTATAGTTTTTTGTTTAAACCAAGTTAAATGTCAAAACAGTTCTATTTCAAACAGTTCAGTTTAGCATAAGTACGCAGTTTAAACACATAGTTAAATGTTAGTCGACCATAGTCGAGGGTGACCCGAAGGCTCCCTTTTCGATAGCTACTACACCAAGGTGTAGGGGAGGGCGCTACTCCATTCCCAGGATTGCTCCACTTTACCTTTGAACCGTACCTTATAATGCTGAGTGTTAAGCAAGGTGGTATCAAGTACCATTTTTAAAGTCTTTGGTATGACTCGACCTGGGATTGAACCCAGGTCTCCCGGGCCATTGCGAACACTCTAACCGCTGGGCCAATGTCCCGGTAGTTAAATGTAAAAAACTGTTAATTTCAAACAACTCAGTTAGCGTTAATTACATAGTTTACTTCTATTTGACCCATAGATAGGACTCTATCAGGTGCTACCACTCTGGGCCAGAGTGGATCTGGGAGTGATGGCAATCAAGGGGTACTCTGCATTCCCCAAAGCTGTCTGGATTATCTCGATTCTATCAATGATTTTCAATTTCTTTCGCTTTTTTCCCAAGCCCTTAGGGACCGTTCAAAGTGCACTAACTATAATTGGTATCACCGACACCTTCATGCTATGCAGTTTTAGTTGTTCTCTAACAAGGTCTGAGTATTTGCTTCATTGTTTACTTTCTTTTATTTCTACTCTGCGGTCCGCTGGAACAGCAAAATCCTCTAATTATTATTATTATATTACTCCCTTGTGAGTTTTTCATAACAGTTTTGTTAGCTGATATTCTTTCATATGAGTCTGAGTGACAGCAAGTCTCCTTAGGTTTTCAGGACGCTTCCCAGTATTCTGGCTGACCTCGACAATGCTGTAGTTTAGTTTAATGGTCTCTGCTCGTCCTCCAATTCCCAACTCTTCAAGTCCTTTTACTAAGCCTTGGATGATCGCTCCCAAGTGCACAATTATAATTAGTATCACGGTCACTTTCCTGTTTTATAGTTTTTTTAGTTCTCTAGCAAGATCTAAGTATTAGACTCTTTTTTCGTTTTCTTTGACTTATACTCTGTAGTCGACCGGAACGACAAGGTCCACTATTTAACATGTTCTTTCTTTTAACTATTATTAGGTCTTGTCGTCAAGCTAGGATTAGGAGATCAGTTTGTATCTCAGAATTCTAGAGAATTTGCGCGTCTGATTCTCTCGGATGGATTCTAACTTGTGCAAATATTATCTGGCAGTATGGTCAAATTATTATTTATTCCTTAAGAGTTTTTCACATCAGCGTTAGCTATTGGTCTTTCACTGGAGTTTGAGAACAGCAAGTATCCTCAAGTCTGCAGGACTCTTCTCAGTATTCTGGCCGTTCTCAATAATACAGTAGTTTGGATGGTCTTCGCTCGTCCTCTTATTTCTAAATTTCCAGTCCCTTTATTAACCCTTGGGTGACTGTACCAAAAGCACTAATTATAATTGATATAACCGTCACTTTCATGTTCCACAGTTTTTATTCAGTTTCCTAGCAAGATCAAGGTATTTATCCTTCTTTTCACTTTCTTTCAATTTTACTCTGTGGTCAGCTGAGACACCAAAGTCCATAATTCTGCAAGTCTATTATTATTATTATTATTATTATTAAAATGATATCGAAATATAACGTTGTGGAATAGTTGGTGAGTGTTTTATTGCATATCAACCCTTGTGGGGTATCTAATGCCAAATCCTCTTACATATATAAATATATATATATATGTGTATATATATATAAATATATATATATATATATATGTGTGTGTGTGTGTGTGTGTGTGTGTGTGTGTGTGTGTGTGTGTGTGTGTGTGTGTGTGTGTGTGTGTGTGTGATTTGTAAGCAAATATTTTGTTGGTAACTTCATTTCCTAGCAAGTTTGTGTTCATTTGTTTGCACACAGTCAAATGGTTTCAAATATTGCTAACATTAATAATTTTATCTAATATGAATCATTTGTTTGCACACATTTTGTTTGAAATGGTTTCAAGTATTGCTATTAATCATTGATCAAGTATTCCAATCTAATACCAACAATTTGCACACAGCTGTATGGTTTTAAAATACGAATAAAAATAAACCTTAGTAAATGACTGAACAATTCTGTTTGACTCATAGAAGGGATCCTACCAGATACTACCACTCGGAGACAGATAGAGCTGGGGGTAATGGTAATAGAAGGGTACTCCAAATTCCCAAACTTCAAGCTTGGAGTCTCACCATCAGATGCAGGTTAGTGTCATACCTGGGACATCAAAGCATTGTAATTATCCTTCTGATTTAGATATGAATATATAAATGCTTTCTTTACAATTGACTTTGCTTCGTATATAATCATAAGCAAGGTGTATTTTATTCCTAATTATGTGAAACTGGAAATCTTAACCACTGAATGAAATAGTTGCATTTTATCATATCATATTTACCCAACCCCTCCGCTCGGGCAGGATATGACACAAGGTCAGTTTTAAGCGGAGTTTAACAAGTTTGAATTCAGAGTTTTCCTTCTCCTAGACTAGTTGCCTTACCAAGGCTGAAGAACCTAGTCTGTTATACTATTTACCCATATCTGGAGGGAGAATAATTGGATTCATACCTTTCCCAAGGTATTAGTGCAATGTGAAATGCAATCAGTCTCGTCCAGGATTTGAACTCGTGTCGCCATGTCCATTTCCTACGACGATAACCATTACACCACGGGCACCTCAATAGTTGCATTTTATAAGCAGTCTGTGTTCAGTCAAGCCCGGGTAAAACCAATATTTCCATATATTTATCGGTAAGTCTGGAAAATATTCCGTACATACTCGATGCAACGGAAACACTTTATCGACTCTAAAAGATCAAGCCAGAATTGGTATATCTGACACTACACCACTCTTTCTCCTTCTCGTCATCTCTCTCTCTCTCTCTATATATATATATATATATATATATAAGGAAGTACTCGTAGTGTAAATGGATATGGCAACCCGAGTTCGAACCTAGGACGAGGTGTTTTACACTTAGCATAGAGCTAATACCCTTGGGAAAGGTATGAATCCAATTATCCCCCCCACCCCAGCTATGGGTAAACAGTAGGAAAGTGTGGGCTCTTTAACCTTTGTATAGCAACCAGTCTAAGAGAAGGAAAACTCGGTACAGTCACCAAAGGATTGGTACACAGAATGGAGGACTTGGAAATAATAGGACGAATGAAGACCACTCAAACGTCAGCAATATTAAGGTCGGCCAGAATATTGAGAAGAGTTATGGAGACTTGAGGAGATTTGCTGTCACTCAAACTCCAGTGAGAAACCACCAGCTAACGCTGGTATGAAAGTTTCTCAAAAGAGTGGCTGGGTAGGCAAAATTATCCACTTGGAATTGTGCAAAAAATTGAAATTTGACCATACGAACAAATGGTATGTGCACAACCCAGCATCTGTATAAAGAGAATGAGACACACAAACACCTATGGGATTTTGACATATTAATGGATCACCTAATCTCGGCAAGAAGACCAGACCTTATAATAATCAACAAAAAAAAAAAGAGAATTTGCAAACTTGTGGACTTTGCTGTCCCGGTTGACCAGAGAGTAAAATTCAAAGAAAGTGAATAGAAGGATAAATACCCCGACCTTGCTATGAAATTGAAAAAACTGTGGAACATGAAGGTGACAATTATAGGACTTGGAAATAAGAGGATGAATGGAGACCATCCAAACTACAACATTACCGAGAACGACCAGAATGCTGAGAAGAGTCCTGGAGACTTGCGGAGACTTGCAGTCACTCAAACTTCAGTGAAAGACCATCAGCTAACACTTATGTGAAAACCTATCAAGGAGTAAATAATAATAATAATAATAATAATAATAATAATACTTTAAGATGTAACAAAATAGCAGACACAGATTATGTGGTGATAGAAATGAAACGATCAATCACATTATAAGTGAATGCAGCAAATTAGCACAAAAGAGTATAAGACAAGACACGAATGGGTGAGGAAGATGATACACTGAGAATTGTGCAAGAAATTGACCATACGGAACGACCCAGTCAGATCACTGAGTAAAATTAGAAGAAAGCAAAAAGAAAAATAATTACCAAGACCTTGTTAGAGAATTTAAAAAAAAACTATGGAATATGAAAGTAACGGTGATACCAGTTGTAAATGGTTTACTTGGAAAATCCCAAAAGGATTGGTAAAGGGACTGAAAGACTTGGAAATAGGTAGTCAAGTGGAAACCATCCAGACTCCAGCATTATTAAGATCGGCCAGAATACTGAGAAGAGTCCTGGAGACATTGGGAGACTTGCTGTTACTCAAACTCCGGTGAGAAACCATCAGCTAACGCTGGTGTGAAATCTCTCAAAATCGTAATAATAACTATAATAATGATAATGCGTTGATGTATTATATCTTCTGCGGAAGCTAATGATTTCTATGTAGACAGCTTGTTATATTTACAAAGCATAAAAGGGTATGTCTATACATAGGTATGTAAGTGTGTGCATACGAGTATGTACGTGTACTGGGTCTGTAATTCTACACGCGACATATGTTTGCGCTTGCAATAGTAAAAGTTTCTAATAATGAACAAGTGATTCTACAGATATCGAAAAGAGAGGGAGAAAAATTAGATCTGAGTCATGCCGTCTGTCGGCTCTATTTTATACACATAAATATATATATATATATTATATATATATATATATATATATATATATTATATATATATATATATAATATATATATATATTATATATATATATATATTATATATATGTATATATATATATATATTATATATATATATGTGTGTGTGTGTGTGTGTGTGGAGGGAAGACCCATTAATATAGTGGCCAAAGTACTGGATTGTGACCTCGAAATCGTGCTATTAAGTTCATTTTCAGACACACTCTTAGGAAAGGTGAACCCTCTTATCCTTTGCCCAGTCTGCAGAGGGGTAAGACTCCACCAATGAATGTCCTGTTGTGACACTAAACAATCTGATGCTGAGATTCCAGTAATGTTGGAGCTGTGGGAAATGTGGAGTACCCCTTTATTGCCATCGTTCTCAAGTCCACTCTGGCCCGGAGTAGTAGCACCTGAAAAGTCCTATCTATGGGTCAAATAGAACTAAACTGTGTCCTTATGCTAAACTGAATTGTTTGAAATAGGAATGTTTTGACATTTAATTGTGTCAACAAAAACTATAAAACTAAAGGGAATTGATTGAATTTTAATTCGGCGTTAAATGACCCGAAAAGGGTTGATTATCCTTAAAAACCAACCAACCAACCAACCAACCTCTTATCCAATAGGTTAAATAATACAACTATTGTCCTTCTACAAGGATTGTTTTGGCATTAAATAACCCACAAAGGTTGATATTACATTAAAAAAGGGTTGGGTTGATATGTTAAGAAACTCGTCAACCCAACTCTCTCTCTCTCTCTATATATATATATATATATATATATATAGATATATATATATATTCTAATGATGTCAAACAAATCTAAAACAGAACGCCATCAATGGAAATAGAATATTTTAAATTGCAAAAAATATTCTATACTTTGATACATATATATACCCAACTAAATATTCATGTATCTAAGTATAAAATGTTTTTCTATTGAAAAATATTTTATTTCCGTTGAAATATATAAATGTACATATTATGATCATTAGATAGATAGAAAGAAAGAAAGAAAGAAAGAAAGAAAGAAAGAAAGAAAGAAGAAATTGGATTGGTTAAATGGTCTAGGAAAAACCGAGCACTCACGAAAAAGCATCCTCTATCATAATTACCACAACTCACATAGAATGCTCATGAACAACGCATGTAACTTATAACTCGCACACATTAAACACATCTCTCTCTCTCTCTCTCTCTATATATATATATATATATATATATACCCACACGCACACACACCCACACACACACACACACACACACATATATATATATATATAGAAAACGAGAGACATGAAATAGGGAAAAGGTTCGTTCACCCACCTAACCATTTGTTCATCTATCGATTCTCCGACGATTTTTCCGTGATATATTCTGAAGCCAAAACGAATTTGTCATTCTTTTTTAATTTTTACTTTGAAAAAAGTATCTGAAAACATGAAAACCATTGTGAAACAGAAAAGAAAAAAACTGGAGAAGTAAAAAAAAATTATAATTTAAACTTTAAAAGAAAAGAATAAACAATAAATCCAGGAAAATGCGATAAAAAAAACGATCTTTGGTTATATGGAGTGCTGCTACGTGAGATGCTGCATGATTCAGCCGATTGTGGGATTTATCAGGTTTCCTGCAAAGCAGTGACAATATGAAAAAAGAAAGAAAGAAAGAAAGAAAGAAAGAAAGAATATAGAAAGAAAGAAAGAAAGAAAGAAAGAAAGAAAGAAAGAATATGGAAAGAAAGAATATGGAAAGAAAGAAAGAAAGAAAGAAAGAAAGAAAGAATTTAAACGAGTTTTATTTGATTTTTATTACCTCTATCCCATAATTCTTGTTGTAGTTGTATACCTATTTCACACTCAAATGTATCTAGTCCAGTCGGCCGGAGCTGTAGAATACGCCGACTGCAGAGGGTTAAGAAACCCTCCACCGAATGAGTGTTCTGAGTGTGACACAAAACTGCATCTGATGGTGAGGCTCCAATCTCGGAGCTCTGGTGAATGTGGAGAAGCCCTATCATTGTTATTAGTCCATGGTCCACTCCGACCCAGAGTTGTAGTACCTGATAGGGTTCCGTCTATGAGTCAAATAGAACTATTTAACTATTCAACTGTGTGCAAACAAATGACTGATGTTTAATCGAATTTTTTTTTTTTTTGGCAATGCTTGAAACTATATGTTTTAGATAGCAAAACATGAGGCCACTTAAGTATATGCAAACAAATGATTAATACTAAATAGAATTATTCATATTAGATTAGAATACTTGAAACTCTTTAACTGTGCTTTTAAATTGAATTATTGGGATTACATAGCTATACTTGGAACCGTTAGACTGTGTGCGAATAAATGAATAGTTTTCAATAGAATTATTAGCGTTAAATAACTATGCTTGAAACCACTTCACTGTGTGCAAACTAATAATACATATTAAATAGAATTATTAGTGCTAGATAGCAATACTTGAAACCGTTTAAAAATATGCAAAATATAGCAATACTTCATTATGTGCAAACAAATTGTCTCTAACTTTTTAAAGGATAAAACTGCCTACGAGTTGTGCTTACAAATTATATATGCCTAACCATTCAACTATGTGCAAACAAATGACTGATTCAAAATAAAATTGTTAGTATTACATAGCAAAATTTGAAACCATTCAACTATTTCTAATGAAATGAGCTCCGGTTCGTTTAAAAATGTTATCTACAAACTATTCGTTTACAAAAAATATATCTGATGCATGTATGTATTTCCAGGAAAAGGAGGAGCATCCTCCCCTACACCTGGGTGTAGTGTCATATATCGAACAGCTGAACAAACAACGAAGAACTCATAGATATATAAAGATATAATTCATATTTTTATTCTTCGACGGCGACGCTTGTGTGTAATAGGAATACAGTCAGAGAGAGTTCGCACATATATTTCTTCTGTGGCGGGGACCCTTTTTGTGAAGTAGTGCGGCAGCCGGAGAATACACACGAGGAGCTGGCAGGTCTGCTTGAGTGACCAGCGGACCTCTCCCCTTCGCTTGAGCGACCAGCGGATCTCTGCCTTCAGTCCAAAATTACAGACCTTATATTGTCTTTTCATGTCCCATGCGGAAGTATGAATATCCCCTTCGTCCATGTATTTTTCTGTTTATAGCAGGTTATCAGAACTTATATACTTCCGATTTTTTTCCGGTAATTTGTTGATCTTATCTGCGAACGGAAATATCTGTCACTCTATCCATAGGCAATAAATCATATTCTCGCCATCATATTTTATATTTCTCTTTCCTGTGAAAACATTTTGTTGATATTATCTTGCGACCGCACTGAATCTGCTAAGTTCATCGTCGCCAGCTTAGGTAGTATATTACAGTAGTAGCTATTGAAAAATGAGCCTTCGGGTCGCCCTCCACTACAATCGACCCTTATAGGTTATTTAAAGCCAAATCCTGTTTATACATATATATTAGATATACATAATTTGGTTCGGTTGAGTTTTATGGCATAACAAAATACTTAATTCACAGTTAATGGCCCAGTCGGCTAGGGCTGCAAAATACAGTGATTATATCTCTGCAGCGGGGTAAGACTCCCTCAACGAGTGTCCTGAAAATGACACTAAACAATCTGATGGTGAGACTCCAGACTTTGGGGAATGCAAAGTACCCCTTGATTCTCATCGCTCTTATGTCCACTTTGGCCTGGAGTGGTAGCACCTGATAGGGTCCTATCTATGGGTTTAATAGAACTAAACTGCGTACTTATGCTAAACTAAATTGTTTGAAATAGAACTGTTTATATATATAAAAATGGATTTGGCATTAAATAACCGACAAAGGTTGATATGCCATAAAACCAAAACAAAACAAAACAAAACAAACCCAAATTTAATTAGTGTGTACTACTGATCATAAATGTTTTTATGATGTTGGGTTTTTTTTTATGGTTTAATACTTTTTTAAATAACTTTTTTCAAGGAAGCTTTGTGGGGTACGTTATTTTACTTGCATTTTTCCCAATAATTCAATAAAAAAATCGCACTTCTAACTTTTTTCTTTTTTCTTGCACTAGGTCCATAGTATAGGACACCCAATGAGAACTGAATTCACTACTAATGAACTGCTCTCTAAGTTAAGCAAACCTCTACATCACGTGAAGTTCCATAGTAAGCGAAGTAAATAATAATATTGTTTATGGACAATGTCGTAATGATATGCCGATCAGCCAAGAGTTATTTTAAAACTTAGAGGTTTGGAAATCCACCAATGTACTTTTACAACTACTGCTTTGGCATTAAATACACCACGAAAGTTGATATGCCATTAAACAAAGAAATATAAGTAGAATTTTTTCGTCAATATATAGAAAAACTTAGCTCTACTTAAAAAAAAAAAGAAGGGTAGGTTGATTTGTTTTACGGCGCATTAACCCTTTTCGAGCCATTTAACGTTGAATTAAGTCAATTTGAAGTTTCAAACAATTCAATTTAGAATAAGTATAGATTTTTGTTTACACACAGTGAAACGTCAAAGCAGCCAATTTCAACAGACAGGACTCCATCAGGTGCCCGTGCCCGTGGTGTAATGGTTATCGTCGTGGACACGGCGACACGAGTTCAAATCCTAGACGAGACTGATCGCATTTCACATAGCACTAATACTCTTGGGAAAGGTATGAATCCAGTAATTCTCCCTCCAGCTATGGGTAAATAGTAGGACACACTAGGTTCTTCAGCCTTGGTGAGGCAACTAGTCTAGGAGAAGGAAAACTCTGAATTCAAACCTGTTAAACTTCGCTTAAAAATTGACCTTGTGTCATATCCTGCCCGAGCGGAGGGGTTGGTAAATATGGCTACCACCATTTAGATATGTGTAATTATTATTTGGCTTTAAATAATCCACAAGGATTGATATGCCATAAAAAAGAGATTTTTTAAAAGATTATTTGTAGATTTGTTTTATTTTCATGCCTTAAAAAGTTGATTTAGATCAAATTTTCAGAAACTTTTCATAATAATGTTAAATGGAGAAAAGAAAATTATTTTGATTGGTTGGTTGGTTGGTTTTAATGACATGTCAATTTTATGCCGACATGGTTGGTTGTTCTGTTTTATGGCGTATCAACCATTTTGGGGTCCTTTAACGATGAATAAAATCATTTTGATAAAAGTTTCAAACATTTCAGTTTTGTATAGTTTTTTTTTTGTTTACACACCGTTAAATATAAAAACAGTTCTATTTCAAACAATTCCGTTTAGTGAAAGCACAAAGTTTAGTTCTATTTGACCCATAGATAGGACCCTATCAGGTGCTACCACTCCGGGCGAGAGTGGACCTGGGAGCAATGGCAATAAAGAGACACTCCGCATTCTCCAAAGTTCCAGCATTACTGAAGCCTCAGCATCAGGTTGTTTAGTGTCACATCCAGGACACTGATTGGGGGAGTCTTACGACTCTGCAGAAGTGCAGTCAGTGTATTCTGTAGCCTCAGTTGACGCGGCCAGAACAATTGGGCTTACCATAAGTATAATTTAAATGTTAAAACAATTCTATTTCAAGTAATTCAGTTTAGCATTAGTACACTGTTTAGTTCTATTTGACCCATAGATAGGACCCTATCTGTTATTACCTCTCCGGGTTAGAGTGAACCTGGGAACGACGGCAATGTCATATCCAGGACACTTATTGGGGCGGTCTTACCACTCGGCAGTCAGTGTATTCTGTAGCCTCAGTTGACGCGGCCAGAACAATTGGGCTTACCATAAGTATAATTTAAATGTTAAAACAATTCTATTTCAAGTAATTCAGTTTAGCATTAGTACACTGTTTAGTTCTATTTGACCCATAGATAGGACCCTATCTGTTATTACCTCTCCGGGTTAGAGTGAACCTGGGAACGACGGCAATGTCATATCCAGGACACTTATTGGGGCGGTCTTACCACTCGGCAGTCAGTGTATTCTGTAGCCTCAGTTGACGCGGCCAGAACAATTGGGCTTACCATAAGTATAATTTAAATGTTAAAACAATTCTATTTCAAGTAATTCAGTTTAGCATTAGTACACTGTTTAGTTCTATTTGACCCATAGATAGGACCCTATCTGTTATTACCTCTCCGGGTTAGAGTGAACCTGGGAACGACGGCAATGTCATATCCAGGACACTTATTGGGGCGGTCTTACCACTCGGCAGTCAGTGCATTCTGTAGCCTCAGCCGACTTGGCCAGTTATTTCGGTTGGTCGGTTGGTTGGTTTTAAGGACATGACAATCTGTTTGTGATAATTATATGCCTAAAAGGTTAGTGAATAACTTATGTCATACATCTATAATCTTATATTTCCTTTTAAAGATATGTTACCATCGTCTCTAGTTATTTCATCCCATGAAAATCCACCCAAAAAACAAATGAAATCCTTCTAATAGCATGACTAAGACGAATAGATTTATGGCTGAAATAAAATAAAATAATAATCTTTAAGGATCTCAAAGGTATTTTACTCTCTGTTTTTCAAAGAATAGATTTTTATTTCAATTTAACAGCTAAATTTTGACAAGAAATATTTTTTCTGTTTATCCTAATATTATAAGTGTGTAATCTAAATAAACATGTAATATCATATCGCACCCAAAAGATTCGAGCTCCATTAAAGTTCTTTATGTGCTTGTGTATGTATATATCTGTGTCTGTGTGCTTATGTGGGTCTATGAACTGTTCCACGGACCCAGAGCGGTTAACATCAAAGATTCTAATGAATACTGAGACAGTCGTTTAACCTGGATCAAAGACATTTTTTTCAAAATTCAACCGATAAAGAGAAAATATCGTTTTGTTTATGTTGAATGGTCAGTTGTCAAGTATCAGTTGTGTAAACCTGTGCAACCACAGAAAGTTGATGAATTGTTTGTTTGTTTGTTTTTTTAATTCTATTTGGATAGTAAAAATCTTAAATCTTCTTCTCAATCATCATCATCTTCATCATTAAGTCTCACTGAAAGCACGGAGTTTCCTGGTTCTCTCTCTCTCTCTCTCTCTCTCTCTCTCTCTCTCTCTCTCTCTCTCTCTCTCTCTCTATCTATCTATCTATCTATCTATCACTCTCGAACGTTTATGATTCAAAATTAGCAAGCGACTCTATTTATCACATACGAAAGAATTTATTTTGACCGTATACAATTTTCTAACAGTCATCGAAGCACAAGAGAGACAGCCAGAAAGATCTACTATTGTACATAGAAAAGATGATTGACAGACACCCGATCTACATCTGCTACTGTCCCTCAACGGCCGTCTGCTGGATTAAAAATATCATTTCTTATATCATGTATTATTGCATCATACGATCATAAACTTTTATTTCATACCCAGATGACAAATACTTGATTTGTTTATGTTTAATATCCTGTCTAGAAGCATTTTGACCTCGCTCATCCGGCATACGTGCAAACCTATGAACTTTTGCGACCAAGTACACTTACATTCAAAGATTTTGACTAACTTACAAAATAATTCTTAACCAAATATAAGGATTTATATAATTAGTTATAATTAATATAATTAGTTATCACCCTAATTATTTTACATTATCGGATCTTATAGGCTGTATCTTGGGCCCAAACAGAGCAAATGTATGTAAGTCCTTGCTAGTCGTGGTCCTGTTGGTTAGGGCTGCAAAATACACCGACTAAATCTTTGCAGTGAGTGTCCTGGATATGACACTAAACAATCTGATGCTGAGGCTTCAGTAATGCTGGAGCTTTGGTGAATGCAGAGTACATCTTCATTGCTATCACTCCCAGATCCACTCTAGCCCGGTGTGGTAGCACCTGATTGGGTCCTATCTATGGGTCAAATAGAACCAAACTGTATAATAACGCGAAACTGAATTGTTTGAAATTAACTGTTTTTACTTTTAAGTGTGTGTAAACAAAAAACTGTACTTATGCTAAACTGAATTGTTTGAAATAGAACTGTTTGATCATTTAACTCTGTGTAAACAAGAAAAATGTATTTAGACCAATGGCTGTGTAAACGAAAGACTGTACTTATGCTAAACTGACTTGTTAAAAATTAAGTGAAACCATTTAATTGTGAGAAAAATACGAGCTCAGGTTTGTTTAAAAATGTTATCAGAAATCATATATCAGTATGTTGTAGAGCAGCTAGTACCCCTTCAGTACGCTACCCGATGGCCTGAATCATAGCCTTAGATAGCCTAAGATTAAGGACAACTGTTGATCAATAAGTTGATATTAAGCTGATTAATATTCGGACTGACCCTGCTTCGTTTGGCTATACAGCATTTTGACCCTCCTCTATTGCTTGTAAGTTGTCTTGTTAGTTGTTTGTAACTTATTGTACTGTGTCTTTTGTGTGTATCCGTTAGCACCGAATACTGGCGCTGAATAAATATATAAAGCACTCATTCTTCTCTGTGTATCATTCACCTCGACGATACAATGATGTATAAAAAGGATTTGGCATCAAATGACCTACAATTGTCGATATGTCATAAAACCAAACCAAATCAAACCTTGCTCGTCGGCCAACGCTGGCACGTCCATATACAGAAGTTCATAAGAGAACGTTGCTCATGAGTCCGTTCTTGTTTCTCTAGCATTGCGCATATCTTGTTCGTCTTACTTGAAGATTTGTGAAATGGAATGACAGGCAACGAATGCCATTGACAGGATATTGATCAAACGAAAGTCTGATCTCTCCGATAAAATAAAATGAGATTTATAAATTATGCATATAGTAATTATATCAAAATTATGAACTCAAGTAACACTGATGAGTCTATATATATATATATATATATATATACATATATATATAGAGAGAGTGTGTCTCAAAATAGATGTAACCCATTAATATGATAATGATTTATTACTGAAACAAGCGCAATGGCAGTCATTTGGAATACGTCCAGTAAAAAATGCATCCTTTGAGCTAGAGACATCAAATCAATGTTTTATTTTGTTATAGTTATGATGTCAGCTTTCAGGACATGCAATCCTTTTTCTTTCAGTTTTTCGTCTCAATAACAAATAATAATCATAATAATGGGTTACATATATTTTGACACAGTTTTCAATGATTTTGTCGCCAAATAAGTGGTGACGTAAAATATTTTTCCTCTCTTGTCCAAGGCATTGTGATCAAGGATTTATAGTTGTTATTGTATACGATCTTTAGATCTGAAACAAAAAAGAGTATAACATTATTATTAGTAAAATTATCCTATTTACCAACCTCCCCCCGCTCGGGCAGGATATGACAAAAGGTCAATTTTTTAAGCGGAGTTTAACAGGTTTGAATTCAAATTTTTCCTTCTCCTAGACTAGTTGCCTAAACAAGGCTGAAGAACCTAGTCTGCCCTACTATTTACCCATAGCTGGAGGGAGAATATTTGGATTCATACCTTTCCCAAGGGTATTAGTGCTATGTGAAATGCAATCAGTCAGGTCCAGGATTTGAACTCGTGTCGACGTGTCCATATCCTGCGACGATAACCATTACACCATGGGCACCTCCCTTATTAGTAAAATTATTAGCAGCCAAAGTTTAAAAGAAAAAAGGCAAAAAACGAATGACAAAAAAAAGAATAACAAAAAACTGAAATATAAAGAAATCCTTTAAAATATCAAATCTAGTTTTCATTGAAATTTTAATCTTCCTATTACCATTTCATAAAACAGCATTACTGGAGCCATGTCATCAAATTGTTTAGTGTCATATACAGGACACTCATTGGGGGGGGGAGGTCTTACCTCTCTGCAAAGATGCAGTTGGCTTATTTTATAGCACCAGGTGATTGGGCCAAAAAAGTCCTACTTGTGTAAGACAAAAGTTTTGCAATATTTTAGTAGTACGTGAGGCACAATTTGGTAGCTTTGGATGCTTTTAAGGAACCACACTTGACTATGAGATGCCGAACTTGTCAACTAGTTTCAGAAAGCAACCGTTTAGTATAGAGAAATTCATGTACATTTATCAAAGTGGCGATACATCTATATATATATCATCATGTCACGCCGCCAGCACGGATCTCCCCGACCCTCTCTCTCGCCACCAGTCTCTATCGTCCATTCCTCCCGTCAGGTCTTCAAGACTACATCCTGTATCGGCACAGAGCTGTTGTATATAGGTTCTAGCTGGTCGTCCTGCCTTTGCTCGTCCATGTGATTTGGTCCATAGGAGCATGTCACTCATGAATATATATATATATATATATATATATATATATATATATATATATATATATATATGGGGGTGCGATGAGTCAGTTGTCGTCTAAATTACACAAAAAGAAAAATAACTATGACATCTCCCTTTATCAGATATATTAACCAAAATTACATGAAAATATCCAGAAATACGATAAATTAGATTTGTTAGATGCAAACAAGTATTTTCGTAGGAATTTCCCAACAAATATTAGCAAGATCAAGGGACACCAAGTTTTTTCTGTACTCCACCAGTCTCCCAGTACTCTAGCTTATTCTTCCAACTTTTTTGTTAGGCGCTTAGGGACTGTTCCAAACAGGCTGACGCTGATAGATAGATAGATAGATAGATAGATAGATAGATAGATAGATAGATAGAAAAAGGTTGAACTTTAGATCGATCAATAGAAAGAAAGAAAGAAAGAAAGAAAGAAAGAAAGAAAGAAAGAAAGGTTGAACTTAGATAGATAGATAGATAGATAGATAGATAGATAGAAAAAGAATGAACATCAGATCAATCAAACATTGATAGATATGGAGAGACTGAAATAGACAATACCATTTTCCCACACAGCTTGATTTCTCAAATCACTGACGTTTTTTGTTGTTTTTTTTTCTTTTCAATATTTAATGATTTCCTTGCATATTTAAATCATAGCAATCCTTTGGTCAACTGGCCAGTGAAATCTGACCGCACATTTCTTCTAACAAATTGTTGCTATTTGTCCGTCAGCATCCATCGAACATCGAAATAACTGCCTTTAGTAGGATCACCGGACGGGCAGATAGTTCATCGACTTATCAATCGAGCGAAAACCAACGATAACTTTAATCAGTCCCTGTAACCAAACAAAAAATAATCAATCGCTCAACTTGGAGAACAAAGAAAAGTAGATGAGTTCATACAACTATTCTAGATTTCTGAATGAGCGTGTGAAATAAATTGTGTTCACATCCTTCGAGAGACGGATGGAGTCGGTGCATTGCACCGGGGGTCAAGACTGCCAAATAAGACCCATGAATATCTTGGGGTAAAATATATATGTATCCTTGTTTAACTAATTTTCATAAAAACTGTCTCATTGGCAATGGTTGGTTGGTTGGCTGGTTGGTTAGTTTGGGTTTTTATGGCATACCAACCATTGACGGTTATTTAATGCCAAATTTTATTTTTACATATGCATTGAATTTTTAAGATTTGTAAACTCATTTTCTCGATACATTTTTAAACGAGCCTGGGCAGATTCTTTTATACATGATTAAATGGTTTCAAATATTTCTATCCAACACGAATATTTCTATTTACTATTAATCATTTATTTGCTCACAATTAGATGTTTTCAAATATTGCTATGTAACAGTAACAATGTAATATCAGTCATTTGTTTGCACACAGAGAAGTGGTTACAAGTATTGCTATTTAACACTAAATATTCTATCCAACGCTATTCATTCATTTACACAGAGTAAAATGGTTACAAGTATTGCTATGTATCTCTAACAATTCAAATAAACATCAGTCATTTCTTACGCACAGTAAAATGATCAATTTTTCTTTCAAACAATTCAATTTAGCATAAGTCATTTTAAATCTCAAACAGTTCTAGTTAACCCATAGATAGGTCCATATCAGGTGCTACAACTCCGGGTCAGAGTGAATCTGGAAGTAATGGCAATGAAGAGATACTCCGCATTCCCCAAAGCTCCAGCATTACTGAAGACTCACCATCAGACTGTCTAATGTCATATCCAGGACACTCATTGGGGGGGGGGAGTTTATCCCTCTGCAGAGGGCTAGAAATGAAGTCGATAAAAAATAGGATTCCAAATTATTTAATTCAGTTTCTTCATCTACGTGAACGTTAAGAAACTAAAAGGGGAGGTCAAAAGTTTTGCAGTATTTTGGTAGTAAGAGGTTGATTGAGGAGCGTATATCACGTGACTGAAACAGTTCAAGCCGTGGGAAGGTACCCGTTGTGCTAGGTAGTGTTGTGAAAGTCACAGCGCTGACACGTTGTGTATTTCTTTACTCTGATCAAGTGATTTTAAAATGAACCTACAACATTGTGTCTAATTTCGAAACTTCCGATTTACGAGGGGTGTAATGGCTCAAGCTGAACTAACTGCGGCCTCGAAGTAAGCAAGTTCGAACTCCAGTCACATTATTAAGTTCAATTTCGGATTCTCTTGGGAAAGGCATGAACCCCCTTATCCTCCTAGCTATGAATTAAATAGTGATTCTGCAATTTTTTCAACAAAGATGGCTTTGTCATTAAATAATCCTCGAAAGTTGATTGGCCATTAAACAAAGAAACGAAGCCAAAACAGTTGTTCTATTCCTCACGCTCCGAGGACGTGATGATGTCAATAAATTTTAAGGAGTTTTGAAAGATATTTACAAATGGAAAAAATTGTCAATTAAAAAAGTTAGTTAATAAAAACGTTCGTTGCACTGAAATCCGTTTTTTGTTTGTTTGTTTGTTTTTTGTTTTAGATTTTTTTTTTTGTTTGGCCTTTACGGCATGTCAACTTTTGTAGGCTATTAAGGCCAAATCCATTGGAGGTGCCCGTGGTGTAATTGTTATCGTCGTAGGAAATGAACACGGCTACACGAGTTCAAATCCTGGACGAGACTGATTGCATTTCACATAGCACTAATACCCTTGGGAAAGGTATGAATCCAATTATTCTCCCTCCAGCTGTGGGTAAATAGTAGGACAGACTATGTTCTTCAGCCTTGGTGAGGCAACTAGTCTAGTAGAAGGAAAACTCTGCATTCAAACCTGTTAAACTCCGCTTAAAAATTGACCTTGTGTCATATCCTGCCCAAGCGGAGGGGTTGGGTAAATAGGATTAATGCCAAATCCACTTTTATACAAATTAACAGTTCTATTTCAAACAATTTATTTTAGCATAAGTACACAGTTTAATTATCAAAAACATTTTTATTTCAAGCTATTCATTTTTATTCAACAGTTCTTATTAAAACAATTCAGTTTAGTATGAGTATAGTTTTTGTTTACACACAGTTTAATGTCAAAACAATTCTATCTTAAATAATTCAGTTTAGCATAAGTACAGTTTCAATGTCAAAAACAGTTCTATTTGAAACAATTCAGCATAAGTACACAGTTTAGTCCTATTTGAGCTATACATAGGACCCTAACAGGTGCTATCGCTCCGGGACAGAGTGGACCTGCGAGCGATGGCAATAAAGGGGTACTCCGCATTTCCCAAAGCTCCAGCATTATTGGAACCTCAACATCAGATTGTTTAGTGTCATACCCAGGACACTTATTAGAGGGGTCTTACCTCTAAGCAGAGAAGCCGTCGATTTATTCTACACCCCCAGCCGACTGGGCAAAATCTGTTTGGATATATTGGTTTGGTTTGGTTTGTTTGGGTTTTATGGCATATCAACCTTTGTTGGTTATTTAACGCCAAATCCATTTTTATGTAAATAATCTGTTCTATTTAAAACAATTCACTTTAGCATAAGTACACAGTTTAATTGTCAAAAACATTTCCATTTCAAACTATTCAAGCAGTTATATGTAATAATTCAGTTAAGTGTAAATACAGTTTTAATGTCGAAAAACAGTTCTATTTCAAATAATTCAGTTAAGCATAAGCACGCAGTTTAAATGTAAGTACGGTTTAATTGTCAAAAACATTTCTATTTCAAGCTGTTCAGTTTACTCAAACAATTCATTTTAGCTTTAGTATGCTGTTAGTTCTATTTAACCCATAGATGGGGCCCTATCGGGTGCTACCACTCCGGGCCAGAGTTGATCTGGGAGCAATGACAATGAAGGGGTACTCTGCATTTCTCAAAGCTCCTGTACTGCGGGAACCTCACCATTAGATTGTTTAGTGTCCTATCCAGGACACTCGTTAGGGGGTGGTCTTACCACTCTGCTGAGGTGCAGTCTGTGTATTCTACAGCCCCAGCCAACTGGGCTATTGGATATATTAATAAATGTTTAATATCATTAAATTATCAAACATATATCCATATCCTTAAGTTTATTTTACTTCGCATCGTTTTAGCCTGATGAAGCGATATATCTGGCTACATGTTTTGACAGAGAGAAAAGAAAAATACCATATTTTCGAGTCAGTATATAACCTTTTTTAATAATGTTACCTACATAATAAAATACTAGATTTGTGAGACAAATATATCATCATCACCATCATCATCATATCGTGCGGCTAGCACGGATATCCCTGACCCTCTCTCGCCACTTCTCCCTATCGTTCATCGCCTCTGGCAGGTCTTCAGGGCTACATCCCGTATCCCCACATAGCTGCTGTATGTATGTTCGAGCTGGTCGTCCTGCTTTTGCTTGGCCATATGTGGGGGTCCATTGGAGTACATCACTTATGAGCTCGTCCTTACTTCTCCGGCAGTGTCCTACATGTCTGGTTCGTCTAGCTTGGATAGTTTTCGTGATGGGAGGCAGGTGGACGTATAGTTGGTGCCTTGTGGGGTGTTGCTGCCATGACTTG
The DNA here is from genome assembly GCA_963585895.1 of Sepioteuthis lessoniana. Classification (NCBI taxonomy): domain Eukaryota; kingdom Metazoa; phylum Mollusca; class Cephalopoda; order Myopsida; family Loliginidae; genus Sepioteuthis; species Sepioteuthis lessoniana. Next base: position 21,864 of record CAUZXS010006065.1, read on the forward strand.
TTCAATATTGCTCGCAATATTCTTGTGTAATTGCTGTCTAGCTTTTTCTCCAGCCGTTTAGTTAGCGTCCAAGTAGTGCATCCACTATGGCAGTATCGACACGACCGCTGCCTGGAAGAAACTGCGTTTAATTTTATCGGTCAGGTCTTATTTCCATATGATCGAAAGCCTATCGATAGCTGTCCCTTTGAAGCATTAAACCAACGTTTAAAAGAAAAAAATGCAAAAAACGAATGGCAAATAATAGTAATAATAATAATAATGTTAGCCTACAAAGAGTGTTGATATTTTCTACTTATGTTAACTTCGAAGTGCAAAAAATCGAAGCCCTAAAAAAATGTTCCTACTGTTATTACAATTAATATTTTACCTCGAAGTAAGTGAGTTCGAACTCAAGTCGCGTTACTATGTTTGCTTTCAGTTTATTACCCTTGGAAAAAGTATGAGCTCTCCAGCTCTGGGTTAAATCGTATCACAGCAATATATTGACAATGGTGGCTTCGGCAATAAATAATCCGCGAAGGTTGATAGGCCATTAAACCGTGAAACTGAAACCGAAATATGACTTATGAATTCGAAGTGAGTCATTAGGTCACGGAAACAACCAAAAACATTATATGTGCTAAAGATGAAGGCGCAATTCATCACGGTACGGAGGAGAGTCTTCATGGCGTAGGGGCTAATGGACTTAACATCGGCACCGTAGATCAAATTCAAATTCCATTCGTGCTAGTACACTCACATTCGAACTAATACTCTTGAAAACCCCTTATCCTCTCCAGATATGGGTTAAATAGTACTATTACTGTACTTATGCACGGATGGGTTTGGCATTAAATAACCCACAAACGTTGACATGCCATTGGACAACGAAACCAATACCGATCAGTAACCAGATGGTTCAAGAAATTTCACTCGAGTTGCAAGGAACTTGACGATTAGGCAAGGTCTAAAAGCGTGGATTCCGAGGTCGTGTTCCAAGTCATAGAGGCAAATCTAGTGAGTAACACATGGAGAGTATCAGGTGACTTTGGCATCTCACAGTCCAGTGTGGTTTCTCAAAAGCATCCAAAGCTGCCGAATTGTGATTCACGTACTACTAAAATATTGCAAAACTTTTGACTTACACAAGGAGGGTATTTTGGCCCAGTCGCCTGGGGCTGTAAAATACCCTGACTGCATTTCTGCAGAGGGATAAGATTTCCCCAACGAGTGTCCTAGATATGACACCAAACAATTTGATAGTGAGGCTCCAGTAATGCTGGAGCTTTGGGGAATGTGGAGTACCCCTTCATTGCCATCGCTACAAAATCCACTCCGGCACGAGGTAGCACCTGATAGGGTCCTACCTAAGGGTCAAATAGAACTAAACTGTGAAATTACGCTGAACTGAATTGATTGAAATTGAAATGTTTTTACATTTAACTGTCTGTAAAAAAAAAACCTATACTAATACTAAACTGAATTGTTTGAAACTTTTATCAAAATGACTTAATTCGGCGGGAAATGACCCGAAAAAGTTGATGTGCCGTAAAACAAAACAATTAGGATTAAAAATTATTTAGTTCAATTTCTTTACATATGTTAATGTTAAAGAATATCAACAAGTCTAAGCTTAAAGAAGTGGTTCTCGTAAGATCGCTGAAGTTAAGCTATGCTGAACATATTCAATATTTAAAAAGGTGACCTCATTAAAACAGCAAGTAATGTAAACAATTTTGAGATCTGTTTGAGGAAATGGAAATAGGAAGATTAAAATTTCATGAAAACTGAGATTTGATTTTTTGAAGGATTTCATTATATTTCATGTTTTTTTGTTTTTTTGTTTGTTTGTTTTTTTCGTTTTTTCTTCGTTTTGTTTTTTTTATCATTCGTTTTTTGTTTTTTTGTTTGCTTTTTTTTTTTTTGCCTTTTTTCTTTTAAACGTTCGTTTGATGCTTCAAAGTTTTTTTAATGAAATGCCGGCCCACAATTAGGGGTATTTATATATTTGTCTAACAAATCTAGTATTTTAGTATGTTATAATGTTTACACTTATGGACCCCCACACATGGCCGTGCAAAAGCAGGACGACCAGCACGAACATACATTCAGCAACTATGTGAGGATACGGGATGTTGTCCAGAAGACCTGTCTGAGGCGATGAACGATAGGGAAAAGTGGCGAGAGAGTGTCAGGGATATCCGTGCTACCAGCACGACATGATGATGATGATGATGATCAAATGTGAATTCTTTGTTTGAGTCTCTTTTTGGTATTTATTGGAAAGGCTGGATAAATAGATATCAAATGCAAGGTATTCACAAAATACTTAACCCCTTTAATGTTATTTTCCCCAGTAGATGAAAACGGAATGATTGGAAGATGAAGGTATCTGGGAAGTGTGTGTTTGTTAGGGCCCAACAACAGTTTAAAAGAAGAAGAAATTTACGCTAGCATGTAATATCAATAACCCTGGGAAATGCAATTAATGAATTGTATAGGATAAATGAACCTGGGAATAAATACCACTATCCCATACTATTTTCCGTTTTTTTATTCCGAGATTTTTAGATAAGTTTTTTCGCATGCATTTTATTTGATTGGTGTAATTTTTTTTACTGTTATTTGAATAACCCCATCTCTCTCTCTCTCTCTCTCTCTCTCTCTCTCTCTCTCTCTCTCTCTCTCTCTCTCTCTCTCTCTCTCATCTGCCTTGGCTGGCCTCCAAACTGCAAACGAAATTAGAACACAGACTCTCACTTTTTTTTGTTTATTTTCTAATCATTGAAAAGTTGAAATCTTAGAATACACTCACTGGATGCTCTGAACAAGGGTAAGACCTTCTCTAAAAAAAAAAGGGCGCCCTGGGTATAATACTAAACTACGAGGATCGCCTGAAAAGAAACTATCGTGGAATGTGACTAAATGAGGTTTGTTTTCAACATAGTCTCCTTGCAGTCCACTCATTTCTTTAATCAGTGTTACAGTCATTGGATTCCTGTAGTAAAAAGAAATCATAAACAGCGGATAGGGTTTGGTTGGTTTCTTTGTTTAAAAGCATGTCAACTTTCGTAGGTTATTTAATGTTAAAGCCATCCCACTGAAAAAAAAAACAGTAGAGGTACTATTTAACATATCGCAGGTGGGATCGGAGGTTCAAAAACAACAGATATGACGTCACCCAATGACCTTTACAGCCTTTCATCTTTTCAGCCCGCTCTCGTAGATCTGATGGTGAAGCCCTAGTTCAGGAGCTCTCGGGAGGGTAGAATACTTCTTCATCCCAATTACTCCTGGATTCACTCTCACCCGAAGTGATAGTGCCCGTGGAGGTGCCCGTGGTGTAGTCGTTATCGTCGTAGGAATTGGACACGGCAACACGAGTTCAAATCCTGGACGAGACTGATTGCATTTCACATAGCACTAATACCCTTGGGAAAGGTATGAATCCAATTATTCTCCCTCCAACTATGGGTAAATAGTAGGACAGACTAGGTTCTTCAGCCTTGGTTAGGCAACTAGTCTAGGAGAAGGAAAAACTCTGTTAAACTCCGCTTAAAAACTGACCTTGTGTCATATCCTGCCCGAGCGGAGGGGTTGGTAAATAGTACCCGAAGTGATAGTGCCTGTTTGGATCCCATCAATAGGTTGAATAAATCGCTTTAAAAATTATTCGTATTCGACAGGACTGAATTTTTTTTAAATTCTTAGGTAAAAAGTGTAAATACGAACGTATAATGAACGTGATTCTTCAATCACTCGGCATAAAATAGTCCTAGGCAGGTTGAGACGCCGTTAAGATCAATCTATCATGAAATCTACAACTAAATTGAACTTCTTTTCCTGATTTGATATCGGTATTTAGGCAAAAGCCTGGTATAATCCTACAACCGGAATAGCAGTAACAATTAGTTTAAGTTTAAACCCTGCACAGAATAGAAATCTGAATAAAACACCGATCTAGAAATCAAATAAATTTTCTTTCTTTAACTTGAGTCAAAAGTTTGCAGAAAAACAGAAGTAACAAAGTCTTTCCTTAGAACGAAAAGATAATATCGGTTAAAGCGTAAATATTCTTTACATTACACGAAAGAAGAGTTTATGCATTCAATATAGTAAGAGTAAGTAAAGTTGTCTCCCTTTAGTCGAGGGCAACCAGAAGGCTCCCTTTTCAATAGCTACTACACTAATGTGTAGGGGAGGGCGCAACTCCTTTCCCTGGATTGCTCTACTTTACCCTTGATACGTACCTTATATTGCTGAGTGTTAAGCAAGGAGGTATCAAGTAGCATTTTTAAAATCTTTCGTATGACGCGACCCTGGAGCTTTGGCGAACACTCTACCCACTAGGCTAATATAGTAGTTTGTAATTGTCTAACTCTAGTTGATAAATTTTGAGTACGTCACTATGTAGCAGAGAAAATATATTTCTGCGCTAAAATGTAAGAGGATGCAGTTGAAATATTTTATCAGCAAGGGATGACTGAAATGGTAATAAAAGCATGTCTAAATAAACAATATTTTCATTTGATTTAGAATAATTAAGCAATGTCGAAATTAAATGCATACTCGAAGGAACAGAATGTTACAGTTTCATGCAAAAGAAACTAAATCGAAGGTTTTGAGTGGATTTACCGAATAAATCTCTAAATCTATTGAAGAACTATATATTTAATTGCTAATTTATAAAATTGAGGTTGGCTCGAAATTAGATTTTAAAAGAAGTTGTTGATTTACCAATGATTCTAATTGGTTAAAAAATGTATTTTTAACAATCCAGGAGAGAAAGGATTTTTTAAATTTTCTTTGGTTTTGGGTTGATCCTTCAAATTTTTCGCGGGAAGTCAAATATTGTCGTCTGCAAAATCTCAAAGAAAATTTTAAAAGAACGAGTCGGCGCGGATTGGTCTATAAATAGAAAAGTACGGATACAAAAAATTACAGCGTCTCGACCCAATTTTTTTTAAAATATGGAATTCAGTTGATTTTCCATAAATATCTATCGTATCTTTTGTGGGTCTGAAATTGAAAGAAAAAAATAAATAGCTTATTACTTACAAGGTCTCACTATAAAATGATGAGTCTGATAATGTTGGGGGGGGGAATGGTGAGGCTCCAGTTCTGGAGATCTAGGGAATGTGAAGTAACCTCATCATTGCCATTACGCCTAGGTCTATCCTCATCCAGAGTGTTAATACCTGTGAGGGTTCCCTCTAAGGGTCAAGTAGATTTGTTTGCAAATTATTTGTATTAGAGAGGAATACTTGATATCCAATAACAGTGTGCAAAAAAATGCAAATATAAACGTCCAATGTAAACACATCCTTAACTACGGAGCCTAAAATGGCACCAGACATATTGATGTGCCGTTGCACTGAGAAGTTTCGTGACGATGGAGCTCGTTTATTGATTCGGGAGTTGGAGGATAGAATATAGTCACAAGGATTTCGATCATAGGGAATCAGAGACTGTAGTACGGTTGGAACATTTTAAGGGGTCAGTGTGACTAAGGGTGTAATGAAGAATGCAAGGGTCAGCAATCACGTTTCCAGGGGGCCATAAGTAAGTAAAGTTGGTGATCTTAGCCGAGGGTGACCCGAAGGCTCCTTTTTCAATAGCTACTACACCACAGTGTAGAGGAGGGCGCCACTCCATTCCCTGGATTGCTCCTTGATCCGTACCTTATAATGCTGAGTGCAAAGCAAGGCGGCATCAAGTACCATTTTTGAGTCTTTAGTATGATTCGACCTGTGATTGAATCCCTATTTCCCAGACCATTGGCGCAGCAAAATGAAAGGTCTAACTATCTAGACATTCTATATGTAGTTCTTCTATTCCTCTTGTGTGATCATTTTGTACAGTAATCCCGTTCATTTTGCAGCTCACATGAGGATCGAAACACATGAAACTTAAGTTGTAAGACAATTTTTGTGAGTTCTAACATTTTATATTATATACCTTTAATTCGACTTATTGAGCCATGAACAATTTTTTTACTTTTTACCGACCACGAAATGTTATTGCTTTTTTTAAAGATATGTATATATTTATGACAAACACACACAGATAGATAGATAGATAGATAGATAGATAGATAGATAGATAGATAGATCAGAGGGAAAAAAGATAGATAGATAGAGAGAGAGAGAGAGAGAGATAAACGAAGTTTGTTTAGAAATAATATCGAGATTAACTCTTTAAATCTAGACTTATTCACAGATGAGCAATTCGTAAGCTAAAAATGATGTCTAGCAGTTTAGATTGCTGTCTAGACGAGTCAGAGACAATTCTCTATTTTTTGTATTTTATTTTACTTCATTTTATTGTATTTATTTATTCAATTTTTATCTATCTATTTATTTATCCATTTATTTCGCTTTTTATTAGCGTTCTACATATTTTTCTGAACAGCAGTTTTTGATGAAACACTAGTTTGTGCAAGTGCGGTGTTCTCCATACTCAATAAACTCAAGATAAGTTTCAAAGGTACGAATGGAAAACTTGATGTGATAAGTGTGCTGAACGCAAAGGCGCCTTTTTTTTACATACTTCATATTTATATATATATATATATATATAAAGTTTATGATATTGAAAGGATGAGAAAATCTTGATAATAGAAGCATGAAAATCAATGGTTTGCTCGCTTTGTGGGGTTTTTAGTATATTTCGAGAATTTTTTCAAAAATGAGATTCTACTGATATTTTGTATATTTAATACATATGCTGTTTTTATTACAAAGTGATATATATATATATATATATATATATATATATATATATATATATATATATATATATATATATATATATATATATGACAGGAAGTGTCATGTATCACTTTTATTCATTCATATTATTAATTCAATCTTATTAATTTTTTGTTATATATATATATATATATATATATATATATATATATATATATATATATATATATATATATATAGTCATCTACCCAGAGTTTCGTTGTATCACCACTCTCCAGAGTGGCTAGACACGAAGGACGCTTGAAGCTGGGATCGAATGCAAAGTGATTGTGCTTGCGTTTGCATAAAGGCATTTTTGAAGATAGATAGATAGATAGATAGATATCCCTATAATTCGATGATTATTTACATAGCTAAAGGCTCGTGACGGATAGTGAGAATCGAACCCATTAAAAAGACCCAGTAAAACTACCCGACAAACTATTGTATTACAGTTTCGCGCAAATATCCAATAGCCCATGTGTAAAATTTAACAGAATTATTTTTTGAATGTCTGAAACGTGTCGCAGAGGAAACTGAATTTTTTCGAAAAATCTTAGATAGATAGATAGATAGATAGATAGATACATACATAGATACATACATACATACATAATGACCTGCCATTGATACATAATAGATGTATGCATACACAGAAGCATTGCAATTCGGTTGAGGTGTGTCAATATAAGAAATCCTGCCGACACAAGAAGGTGGGTTGCGGCGTAATATATTATCAGTGGAGGATCGATGTCCAAATAAAATCGCAACAACAACAAAAATTTGGTCAGCTGACTGTTCTCGCCGGACACATAGGCAGTCTAACAGGTGAATAGCTTACTGCCTATCGACCGAGCATCTGACAACTGAGAAAAGACGGAACGGAGGAAAATTCAAACCTAAAATAAATGAATAAATAAAATGTAAAAAAAAAGAATTTTCTTTAAATTAGCAACGGGAAGAAAAAGACAATTCCAAATTAAAAGAATGACGAAAAATAAGATTGAGAAAAGAAAGAAGAAAGAAGAAAGACGGACAACAAGAAAGAAAGAAAGAAAGAAAGAAAGAAAGGAAAAAATAACCCAAATAAAAAACAAAAAAAGACGAAAACAAATAAAAACAAAAAAACAATACTTGGATGTGCTATTGACTCGGATAGGCAAATCAAGGAGATTTATTTGGCAAGTAATTATATATATATATATGTGTGTGTGTGTGTGTGTGTGTGTGTGTGTGTGTGTGTGTGTGTGTGTGTCCCAATTATGAAAAATATATCTATTTTATATACAACTGATATCTAAACCTTAGCGATTGTGAGAATACGCTATTTCTGGCAGAAAGGTAAGACTCACACCAAAAAAAAAAAAAAGAAAAAAAAAGAAAAGAGTGTGTTTGGAGTATGACTCTAAACTACTTCTGATGGTGAGGCTCCAGTTCCAGAGATCTGGTTAGAGCGGAAATGCGCCTTCATTACTTTTACTCTAAGTCCACTCTGACCTGAAGTGATTGTGCCTGTGAGGGTCCCAATCTATGAATTAAATAGACATCTTCAGAATTTATTCGTAACCAACAGGACCATGTGCAAAAAAAAAAAAATATGAACGTAAATATGAACATACAATGAACACGATTCCCTAACCTCTAGGCATTAAATAACCCTATACTGGTTGGCATGCCGTTAAATCAAACAATCATTCAATACACTGAATTCGACATGTGCAGCGACAAGCTTATTAATTCAGCTATGTTTACACGCGCATTATATATATATATATATATATATATATATAGTGTGTGTGTGTGTGTGTGTGTATTTGGCAGCAATATTCCATACGTTTGATAAAACTACAGGTAATTAATATATTTTTTGTACTTAACTTTTCTTGTTTTCTTTAAAATATCGCATGTCATTTTGGATTTGAATATGTTCTTCATTATTCTATTTCAGCGATAAGATGGTTAATCTTATCTTCAACTAATATCATTTACCTTTAACTAAATTCCGTGTATAAATATGCATAGATAGATAGATAGATAGATAGTCGTTGAAGGAACTCATTTATATATGCCAATTAAACCCCCCCATCTCTGTATATATATATCTCTTTCTTCTTTTCTTCCTCTCTAACTTTCGATATATCAGTCTTCTCTATTCTCAGTATCACTACGAATTCTCTCTCTCTCTTTCTTCTTTCCCCCTCTCCCTCTCTCTCTCTCTCTCTCTCTAACTTTCGATATATCAGTCTTCTCTATTCTCAGTATCACTACGTATTCTCTCTCTCTCTTTCTTCTTTCCCCCTCTCTCCCCCTCTCCCTCTCTCTCTCTCTCTCTCTCTCTAACTTTCGATATATCAGTCTTCTCTCTTCTCAGTATCACTACGTATTCTCTCTCTCTCTTTCTTCTTTCCCCCCTCTCCCCCCCCTCTCTCTCTCTCTCTCTCTCTCTCTAACTTTCGATACATCAGTCTTCTCTCTTCTCAGTATCACTACGTATTCTCTTTCTTTCTTTCTTTTCTTTCTCTCTCTCTCTCTAACTTTCGATACATCAGTCTTTTCTCTTCTCGGCATCACTACGCAATCTCTCTCTCTCTCTCTCTCTCGCTCTCTCTCTCTCTCTCTCTCTCTCTCTCTCTCTCTCTCTCTCTCTCTCTCTAGGTTATTTTCTCTTCGCTTTCTTCTCCCCAAGCCTTAGCTCTCATTTGTTTACAGTTCCCGCTGTTACTAAGAGGTCACCCATCAAATTACTGAACCGGCACATCGCTACTTAACTTTGGTGTTTCTATGCTTTATTTATTTATCAATTTATTTATTTGTCATTTTTTCGGTACTTTTTTATTTTTCTTAATTTATTTTCACGAACTACGGAATTTATCATTACTCTGTGGAATTGGTCGCCAATATATATATATATATATATATATATATATATATATATAACTTAGTTTTAAACGTATACTTGAATATGTCCCATAACTCCCCCCCCTCTCTCTCTCTTTCTCTCTCTCTCTCTCTTTCTCTCTCTCTCTCTCTCCATCCGTGTCTATCGTCCATCGCTCCGGCAAGGTTCTCTTGACAGAATCCAGTGTCCGTAGAGAGCATATAAGTCCATGTTAGTTGGCCATCACTGACGCGTGCATATTTAAAAGTCCATAAAGAACGTCGTTTATGAATTCGTCCTTATTTCTCCAGCAGTTCCTTGTATGTCTTATACGTCTTACTTCGATGTTTTCTGAGATCGGAGGTAAGAGTTTTCAGGGCTATTGCTTCAAGGATTTGTTTAAAACAATACCTAGTAGTCTTGTATGATTCCCATCTAGTTTTTTCTCGGTGTGTTTTGTTAGCATCCATGCGGTGACTCTATGCAGTAGTACTGACAAAGCCACAGCTTGGATGAAATCCCGTTTTATCATATCAGAGAGATCAGATTTCCATATGATCGATAACTTGTCAATAGCAGTTCAAACCTTCTCAATGCGCTTTCAGTAGCTGAGATGTTGCTGCCAAGGTATTTTAACTGTTCTGGGGTGGGCAGCAGGAGGCATTGGCCTCAACGTGAGCACAAATGAAATTGATTTCATGTATTTTAACCAAGAACGAACCATCTCCTAGTAATAAGTCTTATTTTATATATATATATATATATATATATATATATATATATATAGTCACATTTTATTTTAAATATAAGTAGCTTTATCTATTGTGAAAAAATCTTTAGTGAATCATTGTTAATCTTTGTTTAGATTGTAACTAAAAAGTGGCTAAAAAATTGAAATTTAAAACAATGGATAATATTTAAAGCAACACGCTTCCCAATAAAATATATTGATCAAAATAACAAAAATTGGGATTGACAAATAATTGGCTTGGCTTGGCTTGGCTTGGTTTGTTTAGTTTTTTACGGCATATCAGCTCATTATGGGTTATTAAATGCCACAATTAAATGCCTCTATGAATGCTTGATTATAATCATAACAATTTGTAATTTCTATGTTATACGGCAATCATTTTTGAAATCACGCTTTTAATTATCGATAATAATAATAATAATAATAATAATAATAATAATAATAATAATAATAATAATAATCTGTGGAACATGAAAGAGAATTGAAGAAGCCGTGGAACATGAAAGTGGCGATTGTGCCAATTGTGATTGGTGCTTTTGGCACAATAACTAAAGGATTATTAAAAGGCCTGGAAGACTTGGAAGTTGGCGGACGGGTAGAGACTATCCAAATGACCTTATTGCTGAGAACGGCCAGAATCCTGAGACGAGTCCTGGAGGCTTGAGGAGACTTCCTGTCACTCAAACCGATGTGAAAAACTCAAAAGGAGTAAATAATAATAATAATAATAATAATAATAATAATAATAATAATAACAACAACAAAAAAGAAAGAAAACCTGCCGAGTAGTGGACATGGCCGTCCCGGAGAACCAATGATTGAAAATCAAAGAAAACGAAAAGAGAGACCTTACCAGAGAACTAAAAAGTCATGGAATATGAAGGAGACGGTGATACCAATTATAATTGGGGTGTTCGGAACGGTCCCCAAAGTCTTGGTAAGGAAACTGGAAGAGTTGGAAATCGGAGAACGTGCCAAGACCATCTAAACTACAACATTATTAAGAACAACAAGAATACCGGGAAGAGTCCTGGAGATATGAGGAGACTTGCTCTCTCTCAGAATCCAGTGAAAGACCATCAGCTAATGCTGGTGTGAAAAACAGGCTAGAAATATAATGGTCATCTTGCGTGGTGTAATGATTAGTAAGCTAGACAGGCAGACTATTACAAGCAATCTGAGAATTTTTTTTTTTTTTTTTTTTTTTATTGCGGACTTTTTGTCCTCATCTTGGTAGTTTTTGTGTTGTTTCTTCTTCACTACGTTTCGGCCAAATTTCACCTCTGGCATTCTTCAGGTGATGAACCCCGACCTCGGATAGGAATGCTGAGTCTTGTAACCGTACCCCCAGTAATTAGTGCCTTCCATAGTTGTTGTTCCACGTTTTTGACCAAGTAAACCTATGTAAAAAAAAAAAAAGTAAAAAGTCTGCAATAAATAAAAAAAATAATTCTCAGATTAAGAAACCTCATCTCAAAATGATTCCAATTAAAGACTATTAAAAGCAAGTTCGAGTCTCACCAAATACTCTATACTTTCAGCCTTGTGCCACAACTAGACAAAGCTCAGCAAATAATAATATTAATAGTAACTTGTTTGCACTTACATGGTGTCGAGTATTCCTATTCAGAACTAATAATTTACACAAAGTTAAATGGTTTCACTTATTCCTATCCGATATTAATAATTTTCAAACAGACCAGTTTGATGCATAGATGGGACCCTAACAGGTACTACCACTCCGGATTATAGTGGACCTGGGAGTAATGGTAACGAAAGGATACTCTACACTCCCAAGATCTCCAGAACTGGAGCCTCACCACCTGATTCAGTTTAATGCCATACAGAGAAATTCCTTGTGTGGGGGCTACCCTCTTCTGTAGGGGATACAGTCGGCGTATTATAGACCCCGCAGACAGGTCGATGCGTCTTTGGAAACGAAATAATAAAGACGAGGATATTAATCAAAATATCAAATAATAATGGAGAGATTTTTTTTAATGAAATTTCGGTGTTTATTCCCAGCATCTTCAGCTTGGTTTGGTTTTATAGTATATCAACCATTGTAGATTATTTAATGCCAAATCCATAAACAATTCTATTTAAAACAATTCAGTTTAGCATAAGTTTAATTCTATTCGACCCATAGATAGGACCCTATCAGATGCTACCACTCCGAGCCAGAGTCAACCAGAGGGTATTGGAGGGGTATTCTACATTCTCCAAAACTACATAAATGGAGCCTCACCATCAGTTGGTTTAGTGTCATATCCAGAACATTCATTGGTGAGTGTGGAGGGTCTTACCTTTCTGCAGAGATACAGTCGGTGTATTCTACGGACCCAGCGGACAGGGCTGACAAAATTAGACTCTGAATTATTATAAGGTATATATATATATATATATATATATATATATATATATAAGCGAGCGACCGTAGTCGAAGGCGACCCAAAGGCTCCCTTTTCAATAGATGCTACACCGACGTGTAGGGCAGGGCACTACTCCTTTCCCTGGATTACTCCACTTACCCTTGATCCGTACCGTATAATTCTGAGTGTTAAGCAAGGAGTCTTTTGTATGACTGGACCGTGGAATTGAAACCCCCGTCTCCCGTGCCATTGGCGAACAGATGTGTTTAGTTTGGTCAAGGAAAGTGCGAATTCACTAGGAAATATAGAGGTTACATCTTCCAACTTGATTGGATTTTTCGCTTATTCCGATTCTTAAAAGTCCCGCCTTCTCAACCAAATCTTCACTCTCTGTCATAAACCTCTTTTTTTTTCTACAGTGTTACATCATCCCCACTTATCTATCACTCTGATTCTCTTTCTCTACTTTCTCTCATTAAACACACCTGCTTTTCTTCCATCTCCTTCGCTCTGATTATCTTTATTACATTTATTTAATTTTCTTTAGCCTTTTTAAGTTTACATGTCAATATCATTAAATAAAGTTAGTTTTACAGGTATACATGAACGTATCCCAAAACACGTTCTCTCTCCCCTCCCTCTCTCTCTCTCAAGAGGAGGTGGAGGAGAAGGTGGAGGTGGAGTCTCCGTGGCATAATGGCTGAAGTGCTGGACTACGAGATCGTTGTATGCGAGTTCGAACTCCGGTTGCGCTATTACGTCCACTTTCGGACTAATACCTTTGGGAAAGATATGAAACCTCTTATCCCCACCCCTTCCAGCCATGAGTTGAATAATACCACGACTGTTCTTTGGCTTCGGCATTAACTAACCCATGAAGGTTGATATGTAGTTAAAAACAAAGAAACCAAACGTAACCAAACTGAAATAACTTAATTTTAAACGTAGACGTGAATGTGTCCCATAACTTTCTCCCTCCCTCCCTCCCTCCATCTCTATCTATCTATCTATCTATCTATTCACATCTGGGACTTTGAAATACAAACGGGTCACCCAACCCTGGACAGAAGACCAGATCTAGTGTTATTTAACAAAAAGAACTTGGATTTTGTTGTTTCAGTGGGCCCTATACATGAAAAAAAAAAGCGAAAACATAGACTAATACCTGGATCTTGCCTGGGAACTAAAAAAAAAGCTGTGACATAAGTAAGTAACGGTGATAAGAATTTTAGTTGGTGTCTAAGGAAGGAGCCTAAATGGCCGGGAAAAGAGATTAAGGTCATTAAAGATCAAAGGAAAAAACAAGATCACCGCTAGAATAGTTAGAAGTGTCCCAGAGTCTTGAGGAGACTTTGCTGTTACTCAAACTCCGTAAAAAAATCTACCTGTTAAAATTAGTATGAAAAACACGCGGAGAGTGAAAATGAATGTTCACATTACCTTCATTTTTTTTTCTTTTGCATATTATCAGTTTTTTTGGGGGGGGGTGCATAATTAGTTCTTATGACGATATTTTGTTCTTCTATCAAAAAAGATTCAATTTCTGATTTTTCCCTTCTAGGTCATCTTCTATGTAATTTCCTAAGTTTGTCATTTAAAATATCCATACAGTTATTTTTCTTCCAATTCTTATTTTCTGTGATTTTATTGTTGTTTCGATGTCTTTTCTTCAGTTACTTTTGTTGATATTGTTGTTACTAGTTTCTGTAATCGAACTCCTTTGGCAACATTTTTTGTATATTCTTCGAGTCCGTTGATTTTAGAAGCTACACAATCTTTAATGCTGGTGAAACCACTTTCTTCTTTTTTTCTTGATACATAGACATTGCCTATGTTATCTGTCAGCAATAAAGTCTTGTGTATCAAAAGTTCCACTGTTCTTTGGTTCCTATGTCCAAATTCCTCAAAATGAATACAAGTGTAGGCATGAATGAGTGAAAAAGGTGACCCACTGGGAATTGTGCAAGAGGCGAAAATTTGGTCATGCTGATAGATCTTATATGCACAAACCAGAATCTGTCCAAGAAAATCAAACTTTAAAAATTCACAGAGACTTTAACATACAAACATACCATGCATTTCCGGAGAGAAGATTATAACTGGTGTTATTTAACAGAAAGTACTTGTCATCTCATACTGATTCAGTGGATCACATAGTTCAAAGAAAGTGAAAACATTGACAAATAACTAGATCTTGCCTGAGAGCTGAAAAAAAAAGTGGAATATGTAAGTGACAGGGATTCTGATTGTAGTTGGTGCCCTTGGAACAGTTGCCAGGAGCCCGTAAAAACTACAAGGGAAACTGAAGATTAAAGAAAGAATCGGGACCATCCAGACCACAGCAACAATTTTAAGGACAATCCTGGAGACCAGAGTAGACTTTCTGTTATTCAAAATTCAGTCGAAAAATCTCCAATTAAAACTGTTTTCCTACAACTATAACCACGAAACCAATTAAATAATTTAGATTTAAAAAAAAATGTTTTAAAACTTTTTTTTCATAAAAGAATGTTTTAAATGTCTTTTATAATACACCAATAAATCTGTCTAGCTGTCTGTCTCTCTGAAAACATACATTCACACCCACACGCACATATAGACGTATATAAGATATTTTTTACTCGACATGGGGAGCTTCAAGATTATGGCTTTAAGTCTGATATAGATAAGCCAAATAAATAACAATTGGTTGGTTGACTTGATCTCAATGGAGTTCATAATTTATTTCTGATTTCTTTCATTCATAAAAAAATTATATACCAAAACCAAGTCTTTAAATTCTCTTAACACCCAGCAATCAGTCTTAATATTCATGAAGTTCAAATGGATATATATATATATATATATATATGTGTGTGTGTGTGACTAGGGTTTCATCTAAAACACTTTTCCGGCATCCAGAGTGGCATGTGACAGCCAAAATGGCTTTTTTTTAAAGTTAGATGTAATTTGTAGAAGTATAAACAGATGCTGTTTTTTGTTGCAGCAAACACACAGCCATAAACAAACTGTTCCGATGTATCACAACTCTTCAGTGTGGCGAGACACGCGTAACGCTCCAAGATGGAATGGAAACCCGCCTAACTTTATGTCAGGCTGATGACATACCCGTGAGCCAAGCCTGCGACACAACAGGAATTAACGCATATGTATTAACTTTCGTTTGCCTAAAGTCGAACAAAAGTGATTAGACAAATCAGAATATTTCTTTCGTATTTGGGTGTTCGAACAATAACTACGTTTTATTATAGAAGATATAGAAACAAATACGTAGATTAAATCTATTGAGCAGCAAAAATATGACCACCTTCATTTTCAACGAGGAAGAAAATTTTCGAGTTTACGTTTAAAGAAATATAAGGGTATTCCTCGAAAATAAAATTTGAAAAACGATTTTCAATTTCCAAATATTCTATCATATCAAGTATTCAAGTAATCGAAAGAAATGAAAATCTGTCAGTGATAAAACGGTTGAATATTGAGGGGGTGGAAGAGATTCTTTTCTAAATGATTTTATCTTCTCTTTGGTTTGTTCGGCTGAATGTTTTCTTGAATAATTCTAGACACAGTTTCGTACAATTTAACCCTTTGTTCTATCTTGGTTGGTTGACTTATACAAGTGAAATACGTAACTATTTTACGGACATCCTGATATATATATATATATATATATATATATATATATATATATATATATATATATATATATATATATATATGTGTGTGTGTGTGTGTGTGTGTGTGTGTGTGTGTGTGTGTGTGTTAATAAATATGAAAATGAAATAAATTTATAATTCCAAAAGGACGGTATATTGAGTTTTTCTTCCAATTATATTACAGAAATATTTGGTCTATATGATATATATACATACATTTATATATATATATATATATATATATATATATGTATATATATATATATATATATATATATATATATATATATATATAATATATATATATATATCGAGCACCCCTGGAGAATTATATGAATCCTCACATAGATTCTCAATTTGAATAATTCCAAACTCATAGTCTCTGGACACTTTATTTTATTTCATTATATATATATATATATATATATATATATATATATATATATATATATATATATATATATAAATTGTGTATATTTTAGCTGTAATTGATTATTCATACATATTTCATTAAAATCAGGGAACACACTTTTTTATGATCTTACGCTTTTGGGTATTTTGTTTTGTTCAGTTTTGTTTGTTTTTTTTTGTTTTTGTTTTTCCTTTTTGTTTCTTTTTCAGATTGTTTCTTTTCTTTCCCCTTTGTACCAGGGTCCAGCAAATAGAAAAGTTGCTCTAGGTTTTGCTCCCAAATGCTTCTGAGCATAACTATTGATACCAACAAAACAATCCCCGGAAGACGCTTGATCGATATGATACAAAGCATTTGGAAACAAAAATTAGGACAACTTCTCTCTCAAGTGAAGTCTTATACAAAGAAATTAGCAAGAAAGGAAGCGAAAAAAAACGAAAGATTATAAAACGCTCCGAGATCATTAACCAAACTTATATATATATATATATATATATATATATATAATATATATATATATATATATGGGCACTTCAAGTTGTATAATGATTAGGTCACTACATGACCACAATGACATTTGTCTATTCAGTTCTCACTGGGTGCCACACACTTGAGTAAAGGAGTATATATATATATATATATATATATATATATATATATATATATATATATATATATATATCTTTATATATAATATTCATAAACAAACATACATGATATCATATTATAATTACGTATGTGTGTGGGGGGTAAATTGTGGGACATTATTAATACCGATATCAGTAACATATTGTTAAAAAATTTTGCATTGTGTATTATTTTGAATTTGTATCACTTTTTGTCCAAATCTGTTATTCAAAAAATGCATATATATATATATATATATATATATATATATATATATATATATATATATATATATATATTTATGTATGTATGTATGTATATTAATGTGTGTGTATGTTTTGACCAAATCTGTTATTTAAATAATGCATATATATATATATATATATATATATATATATATATATATATATATATATATATATAGGGGGGGGCATGCCAGTGCAGAAAAATAGATACATAATGCGAACAATCTGGCGCACAGGGAATAAAGTATTTATGAAATTTTACCAGTGCTCATATTCAGATTAGCTACCTTTTTATATAGTTTTAAAGAAATGATAAATCCAAGTCAAAAGCTCAATTAAACTTTAAATCTTCAATTTTTATGGATGTCTTCTTCTGCGACCTGAAAAATAATCTTTTACTGCCATACAAAATTTCTCTCGAGATCCTTATATATATATATATATATATATATATATATATATATA
>CAUZXS010006066.1:12500-30000 GCA_963585895.1 Sepioteuthis lessoniana
TCATCAACATAGCAATTCTAAATTCAACAGTATTGGTCAAGCTATGGCTTAAAGAAGACTGTGATATTATAAACTTGCAAAAGAAACTATTCTAGTTATCTGAATTTTTTATTTTTTTAAGATTGGTCTGGTTTTATAGATTAGGATACAATCATTTAATGTTTTTTAAAAATATCTGATATCTATAAAAAAGTTAATCCTTTCAGAGGAATCTTATAGTTTGGTTTTATTAGTTATTATTTCCATTGCAGTTATTTCCATTTTACATTTAATAATCAATGTTTATATCACTTTTTATATGCGATATTTTTATATTACATTAGGACAAGTTTCCTATTTATTTTAATGGCATAGATGTCATTCATATTAATAGAAAACTACTCATACTTTATTTTATGATTATTTTGATACATTCTTTAAAATAAATAATTCTTATAAAAAATAATTATCTTTATGATCAGCAGATTTTGAGTCTGACTGAAATTATAAAATTGCAATATAATAGTCATTATTTTTAAACTCTAGTTTCATGTTTATTCTGTTTTTATAAAGTATAAGGAAAGTTAAGAAGTGAGTGCAAATTGCTGAAGAAAGATGGTCTCTGTATGATATGTTGGAAGGAAAAGAAATAAAAGTAAAATTAGATGGTAGATGATCAAAAATAACTATCCAATTATCAAAATCCAAGAGTCATACTCCCCAAGTCTGAAACCATATGTATCAAACGATCCTCAAATTCAGTTAATAGGTTGCTTGCTAAAAAACTATTTGCCCTTCTCAAAAAGCAAAGAGCTTCAAGATGCCTGTGATTGGTCTAACATCTGCGTGAGTTATCAGGCTCATGAAAAAGAGCTTATCCAAGTTACACATTTCACTTGACAGTACATGTGACATGTGACTGTTTTGTTCAGCAAGGTAAGCCACTATTTTCTTCTACACCATTACTCCCTTTTGATCACCTGATTGTAAATATGACCGCTTGTAATGGGCCTCTTGGTGCTCTTGTGTTGTGGAGCAGTCATGATCTCTTGTTTAGATGAGTCATCTTGCAAAGAAACATCAGATGCACTCGAATCAGGCTCCAATTTGTCTGCTTCTAAAGAATCATTAAATGCACTTAATTCAATCTTGACCACTCTTTCATTTTCTGAGGATATACTACTTGTGTCATTTGCTGATGTATTAGAACCCATGTAGAGATGAAGATTGTCCATGTAGCATGGTATCCCATTAATCAGGATTTTTTGTGGGTAATATATCTCACTTCATCCTTAGCTATACATCTGCTGTGTGGAGCCTTTACCCATACATGTTTTCCCACTTCATATATCAATTGCTACTTTTTACATTCTAATGGTAGTGTTGTGTCAATTTCTTTTATTCAAATTTGGTAGTAATGATCATATTAGTGGGTGCAGCTAGGGATGATGTGTCACCTTTTTCTTTTACTTCGCTAGCAGCAGTTCTCTTATTGCTCTGATGTCACGTCTCTACTGTTCTCTGAAGAGATGTATGTTCATTGAAATTAGAGTTTGACACCTTATTTGTCTCTTGGCCAGCATGCTGGGGCTAGGTCAATGAACTTGCACTCCCTGCATTCTCTGACCACTGCCCAAATAGCTACTTTTGATATTACAGGATTGATTTGCCTTGTAAAGTATAATGTCTATTATTTACCATGATGCCTACTTTGATAAGGTATAGTCTTTATCTGATCAGAACCAGACTGGTTGCACAGGTTCAAATTTTTTTTATTGCATTGAGCCATCTTTGCATAATTCTCAACAGCATGTCCATTTGGTTCTGATCCAATCTGAACAATTTTATGTCAACCAACAATTTTTCAAGTGCATGAGCATCTAACTTGAGGTCTTCCCTGAGAGAGTGCCAGATATCCATCGATGAACACTTGTGGAGCTTGTAAACAGGTGCAGTACCAATACTTCCTATTGGAATGCGAAGTTGACACTCTTCAGTGTAGCATCAAGTTCAGCTAAATTTATATATTGAATGTCATTTGCTGGACACAACCAGCATGATTCCATTGAGCTCCAGTGAAACTCCAGTATTAAGGGAGGTTACATCAACCCCCACCTCAAATGTATACCCATATACATACCACTCACTGTGTATGGAATCATTCTAACATGCTTGGACAATGATTATCCACAATCATATTTGTAAAGAGGGCATCATTTACTTATTTTCCCAACCAGACATTACTGCAGCTTCTCTGTGTTTAAAAATGCTGTTGTAACACTGAGCCAGCTGCACACAGGAAGGTATCTCATTAGCTTTCCACACAATGAAAACATGTTTTATCATGTAATGATTTCAGGCACTTCCAAAATCTTGCTTTCACACTTCCAGTGAAGTGTGTTGACTTCCCCTCTGACTTGCAAGCTAAGCATTCAAGCACCATTCTCCAACCACTTTGGGTCCTTACAAGTCACTCTAAAGTCAGTTATATTCTGTTTTATCCATGCTGTGGACACTATGCTTTCACTGATGTGAATATTTTCAGTATAAGCTGACACATTGAATGAACTAATCTTCTACACAGAATCCACAATAGCTCTCACGATAGATGGCACCACATTAGACCCAAATCCCATTCATGTCAGGTTATATTATCTCTTAAAGATCCCTGTTTGAAGTAGCCACAATGCTCCTATAAGTAGGCCTTTTAAAAGTCCAGTACAGACCTTTTCCTCCACCATTCTCTCACTTTCTGTGCACAAACATCAACATGAACTGCATGTGTCAACATGCTCATCTAATTTCTGATAGCTTTCCCTTTATTCTTCCTCATGACAACCATCAATGGGATTAGACCCTTTGGGGGATCAAGTTCCCTCTCAAAGTATGGTAACAGCCATCCATCATCCAATCATGCTTGCAATTAGTGTTTATAATTTGTCCTTAACTTGTTTGGGTCTGAGATATTTAGGTACTCTGTTCCATAGCCTTTCAAGTGGTTGACCACCTACCCACTTCCATGACACAATCTAAACTTTTGTGTCTTAGTTGTGACTCTGTGCTAAAATCAGGCTTTTCAATCTTAATGGCTGTGCAAATTGGCAAGTCATTATTTGAAAAGTGAGCATTACTTAATTTGTCATGTGAACTCTGTCAAAATTTTTGATGATTTTCATTCCAAAGAGTAAGTCAAAATCCGGTAACTTTTTTTCCCTGACCTGAACTTCTACTTTGATAGAGTCCATGTTGTGCACAGAGTTGTATGCTCCCAACTTTTTGGCTTTTGAGAAGCTTTCTGTTGGCCATTCGTACATCCATCTCTCATCTGTTCTAAGAATGACAAACTGATCTATTCATAAGTGACTGGGAACAACCTGAATCCACAAAGGGTGTGTACTTCCATCACAGGAAGTATCTTGTTTATATTTTACATATCTTGTCCTCCATCTTGTTTCTCTGAAACTCCTATGCAATGTGACTTAATTCATGGCATCAGAAGCATCATACTTTTTGTGTGTCCCATTTGCTTATGACCATTGCATATCCCTTCACATCAATGCAAGCAAACATTGGCAAAGTAATTGGGTCCAGAGCATTTATAGCAACTGATGTTGCTATGACAGTTAGTAGTGGAGAGCACATCAGTATTAGTTATAATTGGTTATATAGCTGCCACGACTAGATCCTCAGACACCATCTCATCCTTCATTATAGCTTAGTCTCTAGCTTGCAGTTGACTCATTTCATTCCTCCTTGATGATGCGCATAATAGCTGCTTGATGTGGTTTAGTAGTACTGTCATGAATGCATATGCTATGCCTTGGTTGGGCATTCCCCCAATAGCATTGTAAGTTTCCATAGTTCTGCAAGGAAAATGTTGGCAGATTTACCCAAATACAGATGCTGTGTTACAAACTGCTTATAAGCCTTGAATGAGTTTGTCACAAAAGCAGTTTACAAGCCATGCTTTATTTGTTTGACGTCAGATTTTTTCTCCTTGCTTAGTTGCTGATAAAAAAGCAATGGCTTCACTTGTTAGATGCTATATTAGGATTCATTCAATCTTTTTTATCCTACACAGCTTACAGAAGCACTTTACTCAATCCATTCAACTGTGTGCTGGCCAGTCAATACACCATCAAACTCAGGGATCAATCTAATGTTGAATGGGTTGTCAGTTATTCCTCTTGACACTGAAATAGATATTTGAAGAAAGATGGTCTATGTATGACAACATATTGGGAGCAAAAGAAATAAAAGTAAAATTAGATGTTAAATGACTAAATATCATAGTTCACAACTTTTAGGATCAGTTTTATATAATGGTCTTTAAGAATCAAAAACAAAGAACTTGTCTCTTGAGCAAGACAAATGTAAGGTTTGGGTGTATAAAAGAAAGTGCTGATGCTATGATCTTTTTATGTATTTATAAAAATTTCAGATCCTCATTTAGAAGTTTTGCTGCACATTCACACATGCATATATATATATATATATATATATATATATATATATAATTCTTTTATTTTTATCCTTGTATGTATTTTTAGTATTCAATGTCTAAATTACTTATCGCCTGGCTTGGAATAGTGAATAATAATAAAAAGCACCAAACATAGGAACAAAACATTGTAATCTATGCTCAGAAGAAAAAATTTGTATAGCCAGATATCAAAACAAAGAAAAATTACTGAACAAAAGGAACAAACATGTATCTAAGTTCCTACTAAAAATATTAAAGAATAGAAAATCAACCTAAACCAAGAAAGAAACTAATCATCCAAAAAGAATGCAGAATAACAAGGCAACAGTGCCTTCTTATTTGAAAATCATAAGAACATGAATCAGACTCATATGCCTGACCATAAAAAAGAATTTATATCATAAAACATAATATATATATATATATCCACATGTATGTGTGTGTGTTTGTGAAGTTGTTTCTATTAGTGTTATTTTACATTAAAGTTCTAGGAGATATAAACATTAAATTTCCTTCTGTGTAAATGAACATGCATATGAGAAAAAAACTTTACTAAACCAAGCAGACCAATTCCATGTACATTGCCTTTGATGGAAAGCATATTAATTAGGATGCATGAGAAATGATGGGTACTTTGAGAAGTCACTTTTAGAATCCTGTAAATGAGAAGTCTTCATTGCATTAGTAATAAAGGGACAGCACTGTAATTCTGATAAGTGGAAGTTGTCAGGGATAATAAATTGATTTCATGGCCTGGTTTCTGAATCCAACTTTTGTCCCAAGGAAGAGAGCAACATATTGAGTAATGAATACTAGAGAATGTATTAGCAGAGTAAATAAAAAGCTTGACTTGAAATAAAGAAATGTTTAGAGGTAAGATTGTGATAAATTAAGTATTTCTAAAAGTTAACATATTCAAAGAGAATTATGGCCACTATATTTAATGAATTTACAGTTGATAAAGATGCTGATCAGGACATTTCAGAAGGATATTTTATATAAGCTACATTATTTATGGTCATATTAAAATGTTTGTCATCATTTATTGCAAAATGACTTGTTTTTCATTGAGCAACCCATTTATGCTGGTTTGATTTTTTTTTCTTTTTTTGTTAATTTTGGATAAATTGAACAATAATCATTTAGTGATAGCCATACCGATTAATTACATATATAAATATTAGAAAAAAAGAAGTTTTTTCAAGTGCTCCAATTTTTTTTTGTTAATCTGAAGAATTGATGAAAAATTATCATACTATTTTTTTAAAATTGGAGACTATTCTTTTCAATAATTTCAATCTGCTTCCATGTAATAACATTTTTAAAGTTTAAACCTTCACTCATTCCCTTGTACATCTTAAAATTTCTAGTATATCCTTTGGCATAGCTTTCATATTTGTTTAACTCTTTATATATCTTCTATATTAAGATGGTTTTCCCATAGCCATTTAAACCATTTTATTGATTTTATGAATAAATCACTTATAATGGCTGGAGAAGCTATTCAAAGTCTAGCTTATCCTTTTGTAGTAAAAGATATTCTAAACCATTTTCTCATCTGTTGTTTGTAAAAGACCTAACATTTTTTAAATATATTCAACAAAGCAGTATTATATAATGAGCAAAACAAGACATTTTGAGTTTTTAAAGCTGGAAAAATAGTTATAAAAATATAAGCATGAATTTGTTAAAGGAAAAAAGGTCCTAATTTTCCCTTGCATTTCAACTGTTTGTTTTTTCTATTTCTCAGGATAAAGGTTGACATTTGCCTTGGTTATATTTCTATCATACCTCTATCATTAGTAAATTCTACTTGTGATGTGATATTTATGACTAAACCCATAAAATCATTAGCACCAAGAATAGGTTAGATATTCATGTTATTTATTGTAATCCTGTAGAATCATCATGTAAAAATCGACTATAAATATATTCTTTATTGTAAAAAGATCTCAATCAAAAGAATTTTTGTCAATTCTTGTAGTTCATTCAAATTTAAAAAAATTATTTCTAAAGCTTGTAAATTTTAATTAAAGCTTGATATTTATTTGTTTTCAATCTTATTGAAATTGCTAAAATAATTATCAGCTATCTGATTAAAAAATTTGGCAAATCTATTAAAGACTCCCAATAAAGTTGTTATAAATCTTTGATGGAGTTACTATTTAGTTTAGATTTAACTGTAAAATATTTTGTAAACTATGATAACAAGGGCTTATATTTTTTAAAAGAAAAATTTTGGTTTATAATACTTCAGATTTAAGATGATTTTATTATGAGGGAGTGCTGAAAAGTTCACAGCCCAACCAAGAAGAGAATGACATTTTTTAAAATTTGTTTTTATCTTATTGTACTTTTTTTGAAGGCTGAAAGAAACTTGAGAAACAGTGTCCCAACTGTATTGGATTTTGGGATGAATAACAGGAATAGCATGTATATTTCAGGGTTTTAGTCATTTCCTTTTTGGTCAAGCTGAAAAGTTTTCTGCACTCTCTCACACATATGTACATATAAATGTTGCCTTTGAAGACAGTGTGTATGGTACTGCTGTATTGAATCATTTGTAATGTGTAAAGCCAAAATGAGAGTAGTAGGTTGTATGATATCTAAGTGTTACATTTTTATAATTTTCTTTTCTTGTATCCATAAAATTACAACTGCATATTGTAGTTTACTTCTTATTCAACTACTTTTTATAAACAACCAATTTGCAATTGATTTTACTTGGCAAAAATGACTTGTAATGATACTTCTTATGAGCAACCACCTTGTGTATACAGCCAACAGTTTCAGTTTTAGAGTTCTTTTTCGTTATAGTATTTCTTTAAATCAATTCCAAATAAGTGATATCGTATTTAATATTCTAAATAATTCTAAAAAAGAATGTCAAGTATTATAGTTTATGAACCATTGATTCTGGATATCACTTATACTCCTGTAAAAATTGTTAATACTTTTTTTAACAATGTTCAATTTATATAAATACAATAAAGAAAAATATTTTTTGATAAAGTGTTATGACCCCCATCTATTTTTTATAATCTTAGTTTCTCCAATACCATGCAGAAGTAACTGAAAATGATGTTAGTAATAAAAATGAGGTTTCGTGATGCATTCAATAAGATTCCAGACTTTTTTGTACAGGCATTTAAAATTGTCATAGACTCTTGAAAATTCAGTATATTATTGCTGTACATCTTATGAGATGACTGACCAATTTTTATGATTTCAGGTTCAAATGAACTGCTACAGCAGCAATTGGAATACACCCTACTAAAGGCTGATTGTCACAGCTGGTGAATTTCAAAAATGCAATCTGGACGTGAGAACACTTTAGAAGAATGATCTGCAATAAAATTCTATTTTAAACTTGGAAAAATGCCACAGAAATGTATGGAATGCTTTAGACTGCTTTTGGACCATATTGCATGAATCGAGCATCAGTTTTTGAGTGGCATAAGAGATTCAAGGAAGCCAGGGAGTCTGTGAGGGATGATGAGAGGTGTGGGAGGAGTAAGGAAATCAATACACAAGAGTTGATTGGCCAAAGGGTTAGGGTTAGAGTTACTATGTTGAGGTTTTAAGGGAGTTCAGGAAGAGATTCCGTTGGAAGAGACCAGTACTCTTCAAATCGGTTCAGTGGCATTTCCACCAGAACAATGCACCAGTTCACAACTCCATTCTTGTCACAGGCTATTTGACCAAGATGGGCATCAAGACAGTTCCTCACTGTCCCTATAGTCTAGACCTTGCTCCCTGTGACTTCCCTAACCTCAGAGGCTGTCATTATGAGACAATTGAGGAGATGAAAGAGGCTGTGACGAAGGTCATTGACATGCTCACACAAGAGGACTTCCATGGAGCCTTCCAGAAGTTGTTGGAATGGTACAAGTGCCTTGCAGCCAGAAGAGATTACTTCAAAGGGGACTAGAGTTTCATGTGTGTACTATCAATAAAAGTACCCATACGAAAAAAGTCTGGAAATTTATTTAATGATCCTCATATATATGAAGAATTAGTTTAAAGAATTCCTTTTAGAAAAAAAATTGACAACTTGCTGCTAAGATAAGTATAGAGGCTGAAATAAGTATATTTTTACTGAACAAATTTTTCTATGCGTCTTTTCAGTTTATTTTGTTTAAATCTATTTTATGTTGAACAACCTGGCCTGTTAATGCTTCATTCAAAGTGATAATATTTGGAACTTGTCTCATTACACTTTGGAGGCTTTGAAAAGTCAGTCTTAAGTATAGATTTGATATAAAACCATGATTTCGCAAATCATATCAAAATTGCTATATTCATACATTTTTTAAAATTCCTACTGAAAAAAAAAGAATTTTTATTAGATCACAATAAGTGAACAATTCTTTAAAATGTTTAAAGATTCTTAATCCTTTACCATTTAAAAAAATTCATGTTTAACCATATAAAGAATTTAGATTTTCAGTATTTTGGATATTCTGGCTGCTAATCTTGTTATTGCTTGATGCATTAGTTTTCTGTTGATTGTGCACAATAATCTACACACTTGACTGCATTTCATGCAGTAGATAAAGTCACCTGTGCTATTGTTGATATTATTGATCATCAAACCTGCTCATGCACAAGTGTGAGTGTGCACTTGTATTTGTGCTAGCTGCAAGTACTGACTTGACCAGACTGGTCATACAGGTCTCAGTTTCTGACTCATTCAGTCATCCTCTTGCTCATATTCAATCTCCAAATATTTCATTAATTTTCAATTGCTGTTTCTTTGCATCTGAAGATAAATGAAACAATTTTTTTTATTTATTTTGCTCTAAGAACCCCTTTGTAATTAAACAGTTATTGATAAGTTTATAGTTTGCTTATAAACTGATAAAACAAAAGAACTGGGTAAAACCAATTATCTATATGTTGCAAATATTTAGGGTATTGATGGATACATGCCCTGCTGACTAACAAAAGTTCATTTTATTTGTTTTGAAGAGCTTGAGCTCCATTTTTATTTTTATTATTGATAAGTTTCTCATTGAATTTATTTACTTTGTTTTCATAGATACCTGTTATTCTTGGATAATTTGTATGTAATAATTGTGGTATCTTTCTTTTGTAAATAATCTATATATGAAGTTCTTATTGATGCCATAGAAATAATACCTTTTCAACAGACCATTATTATCATCTTAGCTTCTCATTAATTCAGTAAATTACTTATTTTTACAATTAAGGAACTTTTATTTCATCATCAATAGTCTACTTTTTTTCTTTGATGAAACATTGAAGTATTTGGTTTCTTTTTTCAAAGAGCTTTTGTAGTACATGCAATAATAACTGCAAAGCTCTTGCTTATATTCCTTGGTGGATGAATTTACCAAAATTATCCCTAGTACTTTCGGACAAAATGTCTTTATTATTTAATTAAACATGCTTTGATGAAAGACTGCTGCCCAACTACACACACACACACACGCACACATATATATATATATATATATATATATATATATATATATATATATATATATATATATATAATATTCAAGTAAAATAAAAAGATATGTTGACTAGAAATTTAAAAAATAAACTTGACTTTATTCATATTGATATAACTACAAATTTTGAATATTTCTCTCAGGTTCATTTCCAGAATGCTTTCACTTTCATATTATGGCTAATAGATTCCACACAAATTAATATTTTGGAGAGTATTTTAGGAGTTTGTTACATAGATACCAGAAACCAACCCTATTTTAAAAGATAATTCCATCTTCAATTATTGATAGATTTTGTTTTAATAAGACAATGTAACTAAAAAATGTAAATAAATAGACTATGTTAATTACTATAAGTCAAACTCTGATCTTATTACTCTCTATTTGTTTATTCCACTTCAAGTAAAATATCTGTTGGAACTTGTGAATATTTTTAAAATATGAGAGATATTTCCATGAATTAATTAACTGCTATCAAATTATATGTCACAAATAATTTCATGGTAGGATTCAAGTTGCTATACTTTTAACTAGCTTTATTTAAAAATGTATTATTTTTGAAAGATCATTGTTTTAATGTGTGTTTGTAATAATGGGTTCAAATGGTCTATAATTATAAAAGGTTAATTGTAGTAATCTTATGAATTTGTTATCTATATAATAATTTTTGATTTCTATTGATTTTATCTGCCGATTCCCAATTGAAAGTTTTATATACAAAGGAGATTTACTGATTTTTTTTAGTTTGTAGATTATTGATCTCTTGTGTAATTATGATAATGTTTAATTTATAAGTATCAATGCTTCATTCCATAACAGAACTAGTGACATCTGCTGGTAATTAGGTCATTGAGATTTTGCACTGTTCTAATACAAATAACAGTATTTACTAAGTACATTACTTTGATGTAACTATGTTTTGTCATAACACAATTTCTTTGTGTATGGAGAAAACAAAAACAAAAGCCTTTGGTTAGAACTTGAAATTTGTAATTGAAAATGTTTTAGTAAATAAATGGTAATAAGTGGTAAACTATATTGCAGTTGTGAGTTAAAAGTAACTTTTAGTAAATGACTATAAATAGACGAGTAATTGAGTAATCACAAGAATACAGAAAGTAGAATATTTTAATTAGTTTTGAGTGTAATTTTCATGTACTTTCATTATTGGTTTGTGCAATTGTTACTTTTTAACTCAACTCAATATTTATAGATTTTCATTTATTATTCATAGTTTTTGTTCAGACATTCTCCCATCCAAATTGGTTTATAATTTGTTTTCTATCTATGTTTTCTGATCCATTTTAAAACTATTGTTTATTACAATCTTTACTGATATTGTGTTAAATTTTGTTTTCAGATTTCTGCTATGGCTAATTACTACTTGGAGGTTTTGCTTCATATTTCTTGCTAAATATAGGCTATTCTGCCATGATTAATAGCTACTACTGATTTTTGTTTCCAAGTTTACTTGATTTGGTTGGTTATCATTGTTTAAATTTCCAAGTTTATGATGATAAATCATCTTGTGATTCTTAGTCATTCCATAGAGGAAGGGTAATTTCTTGATATTGATATTTTGTGGATAGATAGCCTGTTGTAGCTACATATTAAAGTACTGATGATTTTCTGCAACTTACTATTTGTTGCTTTTCTATCATATATTATCTTGGATACTCTTAGGAAATAAATTAGTTTATATTCACCATCAATCCCAATCAACCAATTCTGTATATTGTTACCAATCTTTTTTCCAGTGGGTATTCATCAATTTTCTCCAATTTTTTTATACTGTCCTTCTCTATCCTAATTAGTGATCATCTATTGGAAAATGGACAGTAATAAAATAAATGAAAAAAAAATGGATTTAATGTTCTTGGAATGATCTGATTTGCTTCTCCATCCACTTAGAATTTCTTTGAAGATGAATATCTACAAATTTTAGTCTGTATTTGTGTAGTTTCATGAAACTGTAATATTTTTATAAATGCAATTAGGAAATATCACCTTCATCATGTGAAGGTGTTTTTGTTGTTTTTTTGTTTTTTTTACTTGAAAGCTGACAAAGGTTATATTGCCTACTTTTTAATGTAAATGTTTTTTTGAGTCTTTTCTGTTCAGTGCTGTGAATTAAACTATTTATGATTTCTATTTCTAATTATGAGCTAGTCATATTTGTACTATACAATGTAAGGTTTTTAACATTGCTTAAAAATAATTGTATAAGTAAGTTATACTTTTCTTTTCATTGCTTGCTACATGGTGTTAAATGGTAATCTTGTTTGCCACATTCAAATTGGTGCCTGTTTTATAATATATTGAGCTATAACAATTATCCTTCTAATTTTTATCAACTGAGTGCACTCTTGTGATATCAGGTATGATGTGATTTAGAAACTCTTTTATTCTTTTTGTTCTTATCAGAAAACATTATTTTTACAATAATCTTAAGATATGGCTATTATCAAAACTTGTATAACAAAAGGTTCATTTTACAATAATGTAAAATGTTAGATATCACAAATTTTTTTACAATTTCTATTCAACTATTTGGTGATGAGGATTGATGGAAAAATAATTCTTTTCTGAAAATTTGTTGTGCAGTTTTATTTTAATAGAAAAAATTGTATTATAGACATTATACAGTTGCTTTCTATTGATAGAGTGTTCAATATTTTTTTTATTTAGAAATTTGAAGATTTTAGCAACTGGGATTACTTACAAAGTTGCTGTTCAGTCACTTGGATTTAAATCAAGTGGATTACATTGAGACAGACAAGTGGAAAAATTTACTTGCGCTGATTTTTTGCCATTGGCACAGGATGGCAAAACTTAAGGTAAGTATAAAGATAAACTTTGAAATGAGATATTCCTTTCCTCCAACTGAAATTTTTTCTATTTAACAGATGAGCAGTGCAGATGTTAGCCATGAAAAATAAGTAAATTTCTCTTTATATAAATATTGCTTTTAAACTCTTTCCTATCATTATTTTTAATCATTCTTAAACTCAACACTAGAATCCTCCTATCCATTAAAAGATGACAATGTTTCCTTCATATGGTTAATACAGTGGATAAAAGATCATAACACTTATGATTCAGTCCTTAGTATAAGGCAGGTGAGTTTAATTAACCACAAATAACTGAAGTAAATAACTCAGTACCCGTTATCAGTTTGGTGAAGTCACCTCATAAAAATAGAATTTTAAGCTAGATCAAAATAAAATACTTGGCATTCATCTTATGTAAAGAAAATTGATGTATTAGTCTTGAGTAATTTATAAATGACAGCAAATTCTCATTTGATGATTAGGAGGTGTGCCTAAATTTGAGTTTTCTTCTGGTTAGCATTATTATAGGAATTGATCATTTTTTAATGATGATTATATTCATTTATGCAATTAGTATGCCATGAACATTTCAGTTATTTTAAAAGAAAGTTTTGAAGTTTGTCATGATATTTTCATTGCTTCCTATTTATTCATTTATTTTATGTAACATCTCACTTTTTGATATTAAGACCTTTAAATAAATTGATGCTCATTTGTTGTCTTCTGTTGCTGCACTGGTTTAAATATAATCAGTATTGTGTATAGTATTGTTATTTTTAGAATTGAGTTAGGGATATATGATATTCGATAATCTAATAAGAAAAATGAAAATAGAATGTTAATGTGAAAGAATGTGTTAATAATGACCTATTTTTTATGATTAATACCACAATTCAATCTTTGGTCTTATTTAATTTGAGTATAAAGTGTTCCAGACAATTGTAAGTATTCTATAAAAACAGATGGCTGAATGATTATTGTGATGAACATGGGGTATCTCAAGGGACATGGATATTTTGTGGTGTAATATTGTTTATGAGCTGTGATGTGTAGAATTTACTCAAGAATAAAATCTAGAAATCATTAGATCAATACCTTGTATACATGGTGTTTTTTATGGTATTCACTTGGTTATTTGGTTTGTAATGATAATTTTTCAGAGGTACAAGTCTACTGTGCAAACATTGTATTTGTGTTTTATTCAAGTCTGCTTGTTAAACTATTCCCAAAAAAGAAATAATATTGGATGGTCTGGCTTTGCTGCTTTACATTTTGAAAAATTTCAAAGAAATTTCATGTAAGAAATACTATTTGTTATAATAAAAATCTTTGCAAGCAATTCCTTTACAGATACTGATTCACTAACATAAATCTTGCATTTGTATATGGTATAGATTATGTCCATTTATATTAGTTGTATTAAATGTTGATTTGTTCTGTATAGAATCTATGAGTTCAAATTGTTTTAATATACAATAACATTAACTTGAATCTTTCATAATTATTAGATCAATGCCTGATAGATATATAATAGATAATGAATCTGTATGATATATCCTTCAGATAAAAAAGTTGCATATGAATATGATTAATATACATGTGGAAGATATTTAGAAATCTGATATCAAATAGGTAATTCATATTCCATAAGTTCTCAATGTTTTTATTGCTATATTTCTGTATGATATTTGTGAATATATAATTGGTATCATTCCTGATAATCATAATATTATGGATATTATTTATTTTATAGTTTCACATATATTGTTTATGATATATAGTATTAGATATTCAACGTGTAGTAAATCCTTATAATATAAATAACTTGAATGTGGTATGTTCCAAAATGTAGTAGAAAAAACTATTCTATCATTTAAAATTTGTTTTGAGGCAAACATATTGTACATGTTTTGCATAATAAAAGTATACCTAAATTGTGAAAGCAGACAGATGAGGTTTGGTACAAAACTTAAAAAAAGAATGTGTGATAATTGTTTTAGTTATTTGCATTGTTTTCACATTAAACATTGCAAACTATTTACTTACTTTCCAATAATAGATGTGTCTACTGTTAAGTTATGGATGGACAAAAGAGAGTCATTAGCCTTTGCTAATATTATCCAGATAATATCTAAGTAGATATCTGATTCATCTACTAGTAGAAAAAAACACCTTTCATGTACTGTAAGCCTGTAATACTTCTAGTTGTGTTCTACATTCTATCTAAAGTGAAGACCAAGACATGACACTATAATTTACAGTAGCTGAACCCTTGCTGTGTGATTAGTTGCTTGGCTTGATGACTGGGCATTGGTGGAGGTAGCAAGGGTAAATTGGGTGAAGATGATACTGTGGCAAAAGATTAGGGGCATTCGTAGGTAGAGAAGTAGCATGTGCAGTGGGATATTATTTCAACTTCTCTTTTGCTACTGATGCTTAGGGTCTGTGCAACATGAGCTTTGGAAAAACATTTGGAATCTAAATAACTCTGTACTTACCTTTAAAAAGATGCATACCATTTATAAAAGCACAAATTTTAATCTGATATAAAATGTTACTTGTACCACTTTATATATTTACACTAACAATTAAAGTGTGTGAAAAATACCATATTAATGACTTTCTATAGAGTTAAATCATTGAAATTAACTACAAATAATACCCAAGTGATTGCAAATTTATTTTGCTTTACAAAAAATCCAGAACTCTTCTACTCTGGCAGAATTAGTTTGTAAGATTACTGGAAAAAAGCAATCCTAATCAGAAAAACTTTACAAGTAAGCAGTTCAATGTTCACTTAGATTTTTTATCAGCTAGTAAGTAATATGTATTTTTTTACTAAAAATTCAATTTTAAACTGTAGCAAATAATAGTAATAGTTCTGTTAATTTTATGACAGTGGTGATTATAATTACTGGGGGTAGTTAAATGTGGTGTTTGTGTTTTTAAGCTGAACTTTGAAGCATTGCGTTGGACAGTTGTTATTATCATTAATGATATACTCAGTTGAAAATTGTCTATTTAGTGTTTCTTAAGGATTTTTGCAATCTATTTTTTTTTATATATAGATGAATGATAGAAATGACTAACTTGATAATGTACCCATTTTAATATCATGAATTAGACTTTTCACTCATGCAAAGTTGATAAAATTGATATCAGTAACAGTTTTGGAAAGTGGTAAAATGATTTTTGGATAAATGGAATGTAGTACTAAAATAGATTGAAATAAGCAAGGAGCAATTTAGTTGTTTCTGGTTTTGATTGAATACTAAAAACTGATTATTCATTGATGATACACTGATCTAAAATGAAGCTCATCTGTTTTTAATTCAAGAGTTGATCAAGAGTGTAGTATTAGCAAATTTCAAGAGGTTTGATCTAATTGTGTGTTTAGGTACTTCTGTTTTTATTTTTTTCATTTTTATCTAAAAAATCAATTTTAGTTTTATATTGTTTGTCTACCTGTCAGTCTCTTGTTTGAATCCTAAAAATATACATTAGATATATATGAAACCTTGGGTAGTTCTTTCATGCTATAATATCAAATTTTATCAATATAATTTTATAATAGTTACTTTAGAAATATTCTTATGAATTATTGAGGTAAAAATTGGTAGAAGATATCTGTGTATTAATTCTTTTAAAGAATAATTCTTAAAATATTTAGCTCTTTATGAAAATCTCACTGACATTTTATTTAATAACCTATTCAATGTAGTTCTTCCATGAAAGTTTTTGTGAAATTTATGAAATAGAAATAGAAGTTATAAAATGTGAAATGTTTTCTCAATTTTCAATGTCATTATTCTAGTTTTTATTTTTTGATGTTTAACTATTTTGCTTTAGTCATTCTTGATAAGTGGAATATTTTAAAATAAGTTCTATAAGTGGAATTTAGCTTCTTAGTTTATCTTGCAACTGTATTACCACTAACTTTTTTAACAGCTAAGAGTGATTTTGCAAACTCCTCCCAGTTCTTACACTAATCCAGTAAGCATGCTATTTTGTGCAAGTTTTTATCATCCAATGCTGCTTAGCTCTCACAAACAATTTTTTTTTTTACTTTAGTCATGTTTTTATTTCCAATTTTGTATTGCTTTAATTAGGAAAATCATGTTCCTTTTTAAGCCAAACTTTGAATAGTGTATTTTAAGAATTCAAGTAATTTTTCTCAGGATTAAAAATTTTTTTGGTGGTATTTGCAGAATAATAGATAGTAATCTAGGAGGTGAGTTTCATAGAATTAATGAAAATTTCTTATCAATTAGTCATTATTTCAGATTGTGTTGCTTCTAGAGCTTTGGACTTATCTAAGAGTCTAGTCTGTAAGTTGTTGCAATCTGCATTGGTGACAGTGCAGTATTTTGTATGAGTAATATAACTTTAATGTAAGGTCACTAACATTGATTTTGAATTCTTGGCAAAGTTTTATGCTTGTAATCAAATCAAAATTATAATAATGAGAATGTAATTCATTGCATCATGATTTGTCATTATTATCCCTCATACCAAATCTCAGACATAAGTCATGGGATATATATCAGTATAAATTCAGACTGGGGACATTTTGGGGATCAAGCTTTGGTAGTAAAGAGATCTTGAGAATGGATTGATTATTGTGTTATTCTATCAACAATTCAGTACAATAGCAGTTAAAGAGTACAGAACTTTTCATATCTTAGAGCAGTATCCCATAGTAGATGTAACCTTAGTGTTGTAAATGATGA
>CAUZXS010006067.1:0-30000 GCA_963585895.1 Sepioteuthis lessoniana
TTTTTTTCCTAAAAAGCAAAATAATTTTTTTTCTTTACAAAACTGTAAACTCTGTATTTGTTTGGAATTTATTTTTATCTCTCAAAAAGATTTATTTTAAGGTTATTCGAAATGGTAGCAAATCAAACAGTGCTCAAGGCTTAAACAGAGGTCAGCACTTCTTTCTCATCTTGGCCTGGGTTGCTCAACTGTGGGTCACTGAGGGCTCAAAGCCCTCTGTCTGCCACTGGTTCTCACTTCGGCATCTTGTCTCCAACTGACTCCAACTCGCTCGAACCACCTCGGGCACCTGGTTATATAATTGTCTCAGGCCTACCAGTTTCCATTGTTCTTCCACTTATTTACACAGGTGCATCTCTTGATTGACGGCTTGGTCGAGAGTCAATATTTTACATGAGAAGTGCAACCTATGTGAAATTTAAAGAAGAATATGTGATACGGACAGAGAAGCATGTTTTAGTCAAAAATAATTTATAAATCAGTTAAATATGGCTTTGCCGCCACAAGCCTGAGATGAAAAGACAGTCCATAGAGTGGAAACACAGTGAATCTCTGGTAAAGAATAAATTACCAGATGTGGTGGTCAGTAAAGAAGGTAATGCTGACAGTTAGCCCTGTTGGTTGGGGCTGTAGAATACACCAACTGCATCTCTACTGATGAGTAAGACAATTAATGTTCCGGATATGACACTAAACAATTTAATAGTGAGGCTTCAGTAATGCTGGAGCTTTGGGGAATGTGTAATACCCCTTCATTTCCATTGCTCCCTGATCAACTCAAACCCGAAAAGGCGGAACCTGATAGTGTCCTATCTATAGGTCAAATACAACTATTTGACCTAAACTGTATGACAAGAAACTATCAGGCGGAACCTGATAGTGTCTTATCTATAGGTCAAATACAACTATTTGACCTAAACTGTATGACAAGAAATGACATGCTAAATTGAATTGTTAGAAATAGAACAGTTTGATCATTTAACTGTGTGTAAACAAATGACTGATGTTTAATTGAATTGTTAGTGATACATTGCAATACTTGAACCTTTGAACTTTATTGACTCACACTAAAATGAATTGTTAGAAATAGAACTGTTTGATCATTTAACTGTGTGTAAACAAATGACTGATGTTTAATAGAATTCTTAGTGATACATAACAATACTTGGAACTATTTAAATGTGTCCAAAGGAATGAGTAATGTTGAATAGAATAATTAGTATAAAATAGCAATATTTGTAATCACTTCACAGTGAAAAACCATCAACTAACATTGGTGAGAAAAAATCCCTAAGGAGTGAAATAATAATAATAATCCACAAAAAAAGAGAATTTCAAAAATTGTGGATGTCGCTGTCCCGGCTGAACACAGAATAAAAATGAAAGAATGTGGAAAAAAGGATAAGTACCTTGACCTTGCAAGAGAATTGAAAAAACTATGGAACATGAAGGTGACAATTATACCAATTATGAGGTGCCCGTGGTGTAATGGTTATCGTTGTAGGAAATGGACACGACAACACGAGTTCAAATCCAAGGCGAGACTGATTGCATTTCACATAGCACTAATACCCTTGGGAAAGGTATGAATCCAATTATTCTCCCTCCAGCTATGGGTAAATAGTAGGATAGACTAGGTTCTTCAGCCTTGGTGAGGCAACTAGTCTAGGAGAAGGAAAACTCTGAATTCAAACCTGTTAAACTCTGCTTAAAAATTGACCTTGTGTCATATCCTGCCCGAGCGGAGGGGTTGGGTAAATATGATTATACCAATTATGATTGGTGCTTTTGGTACAGTAACTAAAGGATTATTAACGGGACTGGGGGAAGTTGGCAGACGAGTGGAGACCATCCAAACTACAGCATTATTGAGAACGGCCAGAATTCCAAGAAGAGACCTGGAGACTTGAGGAGACTTGCTGTCACTCAGACTCCAGTGAAAGACCATCAGCTAAAAATGATGTGAAAAACTCTAAAGGAGTAAATAATAATTTATAATTAAAGAAATATGTAAGATGTAAAATCTAAATGCTTTAAAGTAAAAGATAAATAAAATTCATTAATTTCTTAATAATAATAATAACAATAATAATAATTATAATAATAGTAATAACATTAGAGTGTTCGCCAATGGCCCGGGAGACCAGGGTTCAATCCCAGGTAGAGTCATACCAAAGACTCAAAAACTGGTCCTTGATGCCTCCTTGCTTAACACTCAGCATTATAAGGTACAAATCAAGGGTAAAGTGGAGTAATTCAGGGAAAAGAGTAGTGCCCTCCCCTACACCTTGGTGTTGTAGCTCTTGAAAAGGGAGCCTGCAGGTCACCCTCGTCTATGGTCACCAACTTTACTTTACTTATATATAAAGTGGTTTATTCTGTTTGGTTGGTTTAGTTTTATGGTTTGGTTTGGTTTTATCGCATATCAACCTTTGTAGGTTATTTAATGCCAAACTCATTTTTAAACAAATGAACAGTTCTATTTCAAACAATTCAGTTAGGCATAAGTATGCTGCTTAGATGTCAAAACAGTTCTATTTCAAGAAATTCAGTTTAGCATAAATACACAGTTTAGTTCTATTTGACCCATAGATAGGACTCTATCAGGTACTACCACTCCAGACCAGAGTGGACCTGGGAGCAATGGCAATGAAGGGATACCCTGCATTTCCCAAAGGACCTCACCATCAGATTGTTTAGTGTCATATCCAGGACAGTCGCAGTCAGTGTATTCTACAGCCCCAGCTGACTGGGCTTGTTTATTCTGTTAGGAGAAATTCCGGAAGTTTTTTTCATTTAATGGCCCATTTATCAACTGTGAATGAATGAATAAGACACAAGATGAACGGCACTGTGTAATACATAACGTGTTACACGATATACGATTAAAATCTATAATAATGTAATCATCATCATCATCATGTCGTGCCGCCAGCACGGATATCCCTGACCCTCTCTCGCCACTTCTCCCAATCGTTCATCGCCTCTGGCAGGTACTCAGGGCAACATCCCATATCCTTACATAGCTGCTGTATGTATGTTCGAGCTGATCGTCCTACGATCCCATATGTGGGGGTCCATAGGAGTACATCACTTATAAGCTCGTCCCTGCTTCTCCAGCAGTGTCCGGCATGTCTGGTTTGTCTAACTTGGATAGTTTTCGTGATGGGAGGCAGGTGGCCGTATAGTTGGTGCCTTGTGGGGTGTTGCCACCAGGACTTATTCAATATTGCTCGCAGCATTCTTGTGTAATTGGCATCTAGCTTCTTCTCCAGTCATTTAGTTAGCATCCAAGTAGTGCATCCATACAGCAGTATCGATACAACCGCTGCCTGGAAGAAACTGCATTTCATTTTATTGTTCAGGTCTGATTTCCATATGATCGATAACCTATCGATATCTCTCCATGCTATAAATAATAGTAATAATTTGTTATAAAGGCTTGATATTTTTTAAAAAGGCTTAATAATAATAATTTGTAATAAAGGCTTAAAAATAATTTGTTTCTATAGTTATGGTTTCAGATATCCTCATCCAATACTAATAATTTTCAATCAAATCTATTTCACCCAGAGATAGAACCTTGACAGGTACTGCCACTCCAAGTCTGAGTGGACTTAGGAGTGATAGGAATGAAGAGGTGAATCTACACTGTCCTGAGTCCTAGAACTAGAGCCTCACCACCAGATCTAATTAAGTGTCATACAATGGATACCCACACATGAAGAATGATCTGATAACAGAAGAATGATGCCACAGATTTTCCAAACTGTATTTTTAAGGTTTTGAATTCAGTCAATTCTACTATTTACCATGTTGGAAGAAGGTGGAGGTGCCCATGGTGTAGTCGTTATCGCCGTAGGAAATGAACACGGCGATACGAGTTCAAATCCTGGACGATACTGATTGCATTTCACATAGCACTAATACCCTTGGGAAAGGTATGAATCCAATTATTCTCCTTCCAGCTATGGGTAAATAGTAGGACAGACTAGGTTCTTCAGCCCTGGTGAGGCAACTAGTCTAGGAGAAGGAAAACTCTGAATTCAAACCTGTTAAACTCCGCTTAAAAATTGACCTTGTGTCATATCCTGTTCGAGCGGAGGGGTTGGTAAATAGTACCATGTTGGAAGAAGAGGATTTGGTTGGATTATATGATATTTCAACAATTGTTTACGATTAAAATCTATAATAATGTAATCATCATCATGTCGTGCTGCCAGCACGGATATCCCTGACCCTCTCTCGCCACTTCTCCCTATCGTTCATCACCTCTGATAGGTCCTCAGGGCTACATCCCATATCCTCACATAGCTGCTGAATGTATGTTCTAGCTGGTCATCCTGCTTTTGCCCGGCCATATGTGGGGGTCCATAGGAATACATCACTTATGAGCTCATCCCTGCTTCTTCAGCAGTGTCCTATATGTCTGGTTCGTCTAGCTTGGATAGTTTTCGTGATGGGAGGCAGGTGGCCGTATAGCTGGTGCCTAGTGGGATTGTTGCCGCCAGGACTTATTCAATATTGCTCGCAGCATTCTTGTGTAATTGCCATCAAGCTTCTTTTCCAGCCGTTTAGTTAGCGTCCTAATATTTGGCAGAAAATTATAGCTAAGAGGGCGGAGTACTTGTTAGGGTTGCATCTATGGGTCAAATAGAAATATCTAATTTTTTCCTATAATTGGAATTATTTAAATGTATGCAAAGGTCTCCCCACGGTGTAGTGGCTAACCGGCTGGACTGCAACATCATAGTGAGTGAGTTCAAACTCCAATTGCATTTTTACATTAATGTTGCGTAGCCATATACACGAATATGGCCATGTGCAAAATAGACATGTAATGTTCATAACGATAGAATAAATAAAGAACAGGAAGGTACGAAACCTTTTTATTAACTTTGAGTTAAAGGTTTCGACGTAAGGAGGAGAGACACATCCTTCTATGCTGTCTTGTTCATTTGGCCCCCAACTCGAGCGGCCCCCATCGGGCGCACGTTCGCCTCACGCCTGCGAGCTCCAACATCGATCCTTCTCGTTTGGTGTCTAAAACCCGATTCTTATTTTCTTCAAATTCTCACACAAACTTCCGCATGCTTCCGGTGCGTGACGTCACCCGCACCTTGTCACCCAGTATCGTCTCGGACTGTTATGACATTTGAGTGACACCTTCATCCGCTTGCGCGCACCCGTGTTAACACCTGCATCAATCTTAAACCCACCCAACCCATGTGCTGAGCCGAAAGCTTCTCAGCCTAACTAAACTCAAAGGCATGAACCGAAATCCCTCGGCTATTTTATAACATACCTATCCAACCACAATAAAATCATTTGTCATCGATGATGACAAATTATTTTCTTAAACTATTGTGCCGCTCCCCCCTATGTCGGACTGAGCAACAAAATCTTCAGCAATACAATTTCAACAAAATAATACAACAAAAAGCATGCGTCAGTCCCAAACTCAAAAGTCACTGAAATAAAAATAAAAAGTGTTCGTATTGTCCATCGTTTTTTTTTTTTTTCATTTTTTTTTTCTTTTTCCGACCACATTTTCTGGTTCTTTTTTCTCTTTTTTTTTTTTTTCTTTTTTAATTTTTTTCAACAGTCACTCGTTCGGCATGTATATTTTTTCAGTCTTTAATTTGTTCTCTTATTTTCATATTTAAAATTTTTTTTTTTTTTAAATCTCAGGTCAATTGCTCATTTTGTATTTTGCATTTTTGCCTTCCTTCAACGTCCGTACTTATTACTGCTAACTTTATATCTCCTTCTCACGTAATATCTGTCATTAATTAATGTACACATTTTAACCTTCCACAACCAAGCATAGCTCGTAATCGAACCAAGATACATGTTTCCCCGTTTTTTTCCAACTTTTGACCACCGTCAAACGGTCTATCTCACATCTTTTCAACAGCTTACGAGTACCCTTCTTTCTTATCTTCTTTCTTTCTTTCGCCCTTAAAATACTGGGTGTTCTTTCTAAACCACCAAAACCTTTATCAGCTCACTCAATAAAATTTTTCCCTCGACACAAAATCGAGTCCGCGAATTTTCCAAACACATCCTATGAGACCACCAAAACTCTTCGCATATCTTAATTAACTCATCTCCAAACCCATGTTTTTCCGAACATCTTCCTCAACAAAACCTCACAGTCCCACTCCAGGGGGAAACTCACAAAATAACCGTCTGCCCTGTCAGACACAATAAACATCCGTCTCTTCGTTGATCTGCCTCTCTGGCGAGATATGAGACAATTTTCCAGTCGATACGGACAACGAAGCGTCCGAAGCATTCCACTGTGCCTCTGATTAGTCGGACTCGACCACCTAAACAAAAACCTGGCCTGATTTCTTCAGCGCCCAAATATCGATTCTCCAACATCGAAACCTGTCCCAAAGGTCCTAACTACAGATATGCGAAATTTTTCCAGCAATCCCATCGATGAGCGAAATCTCCAAGGTCTCGAATCAAAATTCTAATCTCCGAATATTATTAGCACGAACCACCATCAAGTTACAAGTTTTCATTCATAAAAACGTTATTTACTACAAACTTCACCTACAATGACCCCGTCTATCGTAAAATCTATTCATGAAAATACGTTATTACTATAAAATTTCTTTACAAAATATTGTTTACTATTGCTGTCAATCATGAGCGCGACACAATCCTCTGTCCCCACAGCGACCACCTTTCTTTCTTCTCTGGCACTGCAAGCTTATTTCTCTGTTACTCTTTCTTTCTCTCCTCCCACCACGGTACAAAGTCACATACAGTAGTAATCATAATTTTCTATGCTACCAACGATTTTTCTTTTTTTTTTTTTAAATTTTAGAATTATTTCCAAATCTATCCTCCACAACCATTCAAACTCTATTCGTAAATTAAACTATGACAGACGTAAATGAGCAAATACCTTCTTATTCTTTTTCTTTTCTTCATGCCTTTTTTTTTCTTGGAGTTGAGTTGTGTTACTTCTTTTTTTCTTTTCACGCCTTCCTTTTTTTTCTTTTGGGGTTGCGCTGTTCTTCTTTTTTCGGTGCTGGACATTTTCCTTTTTCTTTCTGGGGGGCGCCGAATTTGTTCTTCGTGTTTTTGGTCTCTTTTCCTTGTTTCTTATTTTCTGGGGCCTTGTGTTTTCTCTCTCTCTCTCCCTCGATCGCCTGAACAAGCTGCTCCGAAATAGATTCTTGCTTGTTCTTAGCCGCTTCTCTGATCGTCTTCGTGAAACCATGGTAACCCAATCATAAACCATATCATGAACGATATGCCCAAGTTCTGGCACCAAATATGTCTATGTACCATATTCGCAATTAACAGTATGTGCGAAATGGACATGTAATGTTCATAACGATAGAATATATAAAGAACAGGAATCTCAAAAACACGTAACTACTTCTTGTTCAGGTACGAAACCTTTTTATTAACTTTGAGTTAAAGGTTTCGACGTAAGGAGGAGAGACACAATCTTCTATGCTGTCTTATTCATTTGGCCCCCAACTCGAGCGCCCCCCCCCATAGGGCACAAGTTCGCCTCGCGCCTGCGAGCTCAAAAATTGATCCTTCTCGTTTGGTGTCTAAAACCCGACTCATATTTTCTTCAAATTCTCACACAAACTTCCGCGTGCTTCCGGTGCGTGACGTCACCCGCACCTTGTCACCCAGTATCGTCTCGGACTGTTATGACATCTGAGTGACACCTCCATCCGTTCACGCGCACCCGCGTTAACACCTGCTTCAATCTTACACCCGACCAACCCATGTGCTGAGCCGAAAGGTTCTCAGCCTAACTAAACTCAAAGGCATGAACCGAAATCCCTCGGCTATTTCATAACATTAACTTTTGGACTAATACCCTCAGGAAAGGTATGAACTGGCTTCTTCCTCCAGCGATATGTTAAATAGTACCACTACTGTCCTCTTATAAGGATTGCGTTGGTATTAAATAACCCCCGAAGGTTAACATGCAATTAAGCAAAGAAACCAGACCAAATTGAGACTCTCCATAACATCATGGCTAATGTGCTGGACTGTAACTCATAATACCCTTGGTAAAGGCATGAACTGCCTTATCCCTTCATAGTAACCAAGTTCAAACTCCAGTTGTAGGGAACAAATAAATAAATAAAAAAATTGAATTTAAAAAAAAAAATAAATAGATAAAAAGAAAACTATAAAAATTTGAAGAAACTCCCAGAGGTCTCTAACGGAAAAGGAGATGACGCATGCGTAAAAAGAAAAAAGGATTTTCCTCTTGAAAAAGGAGACGATATGATCTTGCTCTTTCAGGCAGTGTCCGTCGAACCAACAACACCATTTTGCTGTCTGGTGTTTTGGGCACCATGCTACGTCTTGGGACGTAGCGTTGGTTAGTCCCTTCACTCAATAAAGGAAAGTATAGAAGAAATATTTTCGTCTCTTATCTATTTCTATCTTTTCTTTTTGTATATTTCTTTTGGGACATTCTTTGGGCAAGGCATTGCGCCAGCCAGTCAACGTGGGGTGAAACAGTGTAACCAAAATATGGAGTCAGATATCTTACGGCAACACAGCCTTGCCCTTAGCCCCTGACCTTCAAAGCCTTCAAATCCCACACAGTCATGCTATTACGTTCACTTTATGTGTTAATCTGCAGTGACATTCAAACATGGATGGTTTGAAGGGGGGTTATACACCCCAATGCAAGGGGAGTTCTCATGGTGTAGTGGCTAATGTGCTGGCCTGCAGTATTGTTGTAAGCAAGTTCAAACTCCAGTCGCTCTATCACGTTGATTTTGTGTTAATCTGCGGTGACATTCAAACATGGATGTTCTGAAGTGGGAGGTTATACACCCCAATGCAAGGGGAGTTCACATGGTGTAGTGGCTAATGTGCTAGCCTGCAGTATTGTTGGAAGCAAGTTCAAACTCCAGTATTCCCACTGCATGCTGGGAAAAATTACGGTTGTTGGTTGGTGCAAGGGGGGACTACATACTTTACACCCCTTCACCCATAGTTCAGGATTCTTTGCCACTTTATGTGA
Organism: Sepioteuthis lessoniana; assembly: GCA_963585895.1. Taxonomy (NCBI): domain Eukaryota; kingdom Metazoa; phylum Mollusca; class Cephalopoda; order Myopsida; family Loliginidae; genus Sepioteuthis; species Sepioteuthis lessoniana. The sequence goes on from CAUZXS010006067.1 coordinate 9,029, forward strand.
CATAATCCTTTAAATGCTTCGGTTGGTTTTTAATTCGGTTACTGCTTCTAATCGTTTCTCTTACTGATGATTCCTGCTGGGTATGCCTCGCTCAATTTGTCATTTCTGTGTTGGGGTTCTCGCTACCTGGACTACTAGCATCTGAGGTCAGTGGGATCCCCCAGTCTATGTCCAGATTTTTATTTCTTTTCTGTGAGCTTGTTCCTCCCATTTCCGCATCTCTCTCTGAGTCTGGCTCTATCCGTTTTTTTACATGGTCCACATGTCGCCTTACCACAGTCCACCGCTCTAATTCAATTTCATATGACACTGGACCAGTGGCGACTCAAGCCTATTTTTGCTACTCGTGCCCCCCCACCCTCTGTCAACTTCAGTTCCCAACCCGTGGTCCGTGGACCCAAAGTAAGTCATCATAGTTGCTATTGCGTGATTCTCCATTGTATAGCACAGATTGACAAACCTACCTTGCATGGTGTTTTTTTTGTAAACAATCAAGATACTATATAATTTGTAGTCTTGTTAATACAGTAGATAAGATAATTTTTTTTCCTTTCAAAAGTATAGAAGAAAAGAGAAGATGTTCATTACTATGACGAGAAAAATATGTTTATTAGAATAAAGAAATTGATGACAATATACACAGACACAGCTAGTAGTTTCAATTTCGCTTAAAATAAACATTATTTGTTGAAAATGTATTCAAATAAACAAATTTTAGTTACAGAATTTAATATATGCAACATTCATTAAAGAAATAGACATCTGTTAGTGAAAAAACGAATTAAAACACGCCGTTTAACCAACATTTACCATAGCGATGATGATGACGTCGGCGACGGCTCTAATCTGCTATCCTCCCCCCCCCTCTCTCTCTCTCGGTCCCTCTCCCTCTTCCCAAGACATCTATCAGCAGTCAGAATGTGCAAAGATTTTTAAGCACGGTGTTAGGGTTGCTCTTGCTATTGGCTACCGCCAAAATCGTATTTCTCTAACATTACTGTTATTATAAGGGTCTAGTGCCTGGCACGGATAGCGCGTTCAACATTATAGCCGATTTTATGGGATGTTCAATGAATCTGACGGTGGCCGGACAAAGACCATCCGTTCAAAACATCATCGTTGTATTATTCCCAGATATATTTATGAACTTTTGGCTACTTAGTTATCGAAACTTGAATAGATACGTAATTTAATTGAGATGAGACTAAGTATGTTTGCTTGAAATTAATGGATGATTTTTAATCCATTTTGAATAACATTGACCGAGTTATTAGTCGTGCAGGGCACGAGTAGCACTAGTCTCGTCTCCGCCCCTGCACTGGACCTATCCGTCTCTTGACCACTCCCTTGTTCCATCTTGGTCCTGTGTAGAAATTTTTTTGTGAAGACTAATTCCCCTTTTCTAAATTCTCGTATAGCCGGGGAGTTGTCGTGATATATTCGGAATGATCCAAACCAAAACCGTCTTTATTTTCCGGTTCATTAATAGTTCCGCCGGTGATATGCCGGTGACCGTTTGTGGTGTGGAGTTATAAGACAGCAAGAAACGGCGTAGTTTTGAAGTTAAGGAGCCTTTCTCCTGACTCATTTTCTTCATTCCTTCCTTGAAGATGCGGACACATCTGTCGGCCAATCCATTTGAAGAGGGATGTTTTGGTGATATTGTGATGTGTTGGATTCCTAGTCTTGGCATAAAAGTTTGGAATTCTTCACCTACAAAAACGGCCGCATTGTCCGTTACAATTTTCTTTGGTAACCCTTGAATTGGAAAACATCTCTATAGGTTTTCTAGAGTGGTGTTTGTGGTTGCTGAGTTCGATACAGAAACATCTAGCCATTTACTAAAAGCGTCCACTATTACCAGAAACATGTGGCCTTTGAATGGTCTTGCATAATCGATGTGGAGTCTGGACCACTCCTCCTCCGGAATTTCCCAAGGATGTAGGGGTGCGGTTGCTGGCATTTGATTCATTTGTTGACATTCATAGCAATTCCTCACCTTAAATTCTATTTCTTGATTTAATTTTGGCCACCAAAAATAGGTTCTGCTCAACCCCTTCATTCTTACAATTCCTGGATGTCCTTCATGGGGCGCCTCCATGAGTTTTTTTCTCCATTGTATGGGTACTATTACTTGTCTTCCCCACAGTAAACATTCTCCCACTATTCCTATTTCATGTCCTTTGATGAAGTACGGGCGCCATTCTTCTGTGGTGGGACACTTGTCTGGCCATCCATTCTTTACTTAGTTCAGCACCTGTTTTAAAAGTTTGTCCTTTTTTGTCCACCTGGCAATTTCCTGGTACGTAACAGGAGTTTGATCCAGGTATTCCAACAGCATGATGTACTCCTCAGGTATGGGAACTTCTACCAGTTTTGTAGGCTTTGGCAATCTACTCAGCCCGTCGGCATTTCAATTTTTCCTTCCTTCCTAATATTCTAGTTGGTATGCATATGTGGATAGGATTACCGGCCAAAGTTGAATTCTCGCCGAACTAATCTCTGAGGTTTTCTTATTTGCTTTAAAATATCCCAAGAGCGGTTTATGGTCGGTATATAATTTGAATGGTCTTCCATACAGATATTGATGAAATTTTTTAACCCCCCCCCAAACCACTGCCAAAGCCTCCTTGTCAATTTGGGAATAATTTTTTTCTGTTGGTGCCAGGGTCCTTGATACAAAAGCTATTGGTCTTTCGGATCCATCCTCCATGATATGAGATAGTACAGCTCCCACCCATATGGAGAAGCGTCACTTGCCACAGTCACTGCTTTGCTGGGGTCGAAATGTACCAACACCTTAGGGGAATTTAATAGTTCTTTTGCTTCTTCCCATGCTTGTTCCTGTTTTGACGTCCACTCCCATTTTGCTTCCTTCTTCAATAACTGATGCAAAAGAGCCAGGATGTTGGAAATGTTTGGTATTATAGCCTGTTGGTTGGGGTTTGGGAGTGTTACAACATACAATGAGAAAAACTTCATTTAACACAAAACAAACAAGGAACATCTAATAATTAAACAATTTTTATAAAACAAAAAAGTCCACTTGGATTTGAATGTTCAGAAGTTCCCCTTTGCGAGTAGTAAATTTTCGAAGTGGTGGAAAGTCAGATATCAAGAAACAGGGGAAAGGAGGAGAATGTTTTTAAAGAGTACTTATTCCTTTTTCTTTTTCTTTTCTTCTTTTATGGTCAAGCAGTGGAATTAGCAGAGAGGTAGTTTCGGCTCTTAACTCGAGGGCGGACGTTACTTCTATAGGACTTTACACTCCTATAAATTAGTTTGGGCGGTATGCCACTTGTTCCAACAAAGATGGTGGACGCTCAATGTTCAGTCTCGGGAAACCATTGGCCAGGAGGACCACGTGATATGCTTACAACTACGTCGGCGCGCGTAAATTCAAGTCCTGCGTCTTGAGCCACTTACAAGACGGTATTTTCTATAAATACGTCGTCTTCAAGCACCTTCTTGCTCTTTGACGAAATTTCTTCGTAGCGGCAACACTCTCTCTTTTACGAATTTTCTTCGTAGCGACAACACCTTCTCTTTGACCAAATTTCTCCGAAGCAGCAACACCATGCCTCGCAGACATTCATATACAAGAACTATGAGACGCTTTCCCGTCTCTGAAAAACTACCTGTTTCTAACCATAGAAAAAGGACATTTTAAACTTGCAATTCTTTTTATAGTTTAGTTGTGTTACACACACACACACGAGCTCACACATATATACACAATATTATTTCGTTAGATGAGTTAGTAATATTTTTATGTATTAATGTAAGTTTTGTTATTATAGAATATAAATTTGTTATTGTTCGTTCGCCTTGTTTTAAATGTTCATTTTGTCCGCGCCGTGTTACAACCATTATTTGTTTCATAATTTTTACTCACTTGTTGCATAACTTCACTCATTTATTTCACTGGCCTTATTCCTTCATTTACTGTTTTTTCCATGTGCTTGTATTCTACCTTAATGCTAAAGCACTAAACTTGTGGAGAAGCCTGACTACTAAAAAACCCTGACTACTAAAAAAATCAATAAACGTAACGTAAAAAAGTCAGTCCATAAAAATACAGATAAATACATTCACCTACTTCACTTCTCTACTGGTTATCGTATTTACGTGCTTCCTTAGGTCTCCTTTTGTTCTCACTGACCCGGTTCACAGAAAACCTGAGTATTTATCTCTCTCCACCGGCTCCAAATTCGCCACTCCAAAATCCTTCTAATTTTGGCGCGACCGCTTCCCATTGGCTACTTTACTTTTTATTATTTTTCTTTTTTTCTGATTTTTAACCGGATGGATGCGTGGAGCCTTATGCGTGGCGACGCGTTTATACATTTTGTATGTGGCAGCCGACGAGTCAACATCCGCTTGGGAGTTTTATTGTTAATTCCTAAATCTCCACAGTATATTGAGCATAGTAATTTATCATACCCAAAAATGCTTGAAGCTCTTTTACTGATGTTGGGCGTGGCGCCTTATTTATCGATTTCACCTTTTCTTCTGAAGGTTTTATGCCCTCTTTGTTTACTAAGTGGCCTAGATATAATACCACGGGAACTAAAAATTTGCATTTTCCCGGTTTAATCTAATTCCAAATTTCTCCAGTCTGTTCAAAACTTCCTCCAGGGTCTCTAAGTATTTTCTCCTGGTTGTGCCGGTCAGTAGAATGTCATCGATTCTAATTATGACATTTCCAATGCCTTGCAAAATGTTTTCCATGGTTCTTTGGAATATTCCCGGGGCTGATTTCAACTCATAGCATAACATGTTGTACCTGAAAAGGCCTTTATGAGTATTTGTGATAATGCCCCCTCGGCTGCCCCGAATACATCAACTTCTTAAAACCAATACTATTCATGGCCCGTGATTCATCCAGTGGGTTCCGACAGGGGCATCACACATTTCTTTACGGCCTCAAGAAATACAACTGAGGGAGTGGGAGAAAAAGAACAATCGAACAATATGGACTAAGGTCAGCTCCAAGTGCAAGAAGGGTAGTTTTGTGACACTTCTTTGTACAGCTTTTCGTGCATCTTGTAGACTATCGCTGGGGGTGTATTTTTCGCGAAACTCCTACAGAAGCCACTAGGAATGCCAACTCATCTTTGACCGTCTTCCTCGCTGCCTCCTTCTGCTGACCGTTGTCCACTCTGAACAACTAACTCATCTTGACTGGTCCCTTCTGCTATCCGTTCTCGACTGACTCTCTGCGTCTCTCTTCGCCAACTGCCCCTCTCTGGGGTTCCTTTGCCAACTGTCCCTCTAGCTTCTCTCGGACCTCGCTTCCCCCCCCCCACACTTCCAGTCTCGTCGGAGATCTCGAGTCCAAGCCCTTTGTTTGGTTTCGCGCCAAAACAGACAAAGGGATTGTCTGCTTGGCGGACCACCCACATAGTGTCACATATTAATGGTCGTAAAATTTCTTGATTTTTCATCCAGCAATAATTGCTGGTAAGCTTGGCTTAGATCTAGCTTAGTATAGGATTCACCCCCTCCTAATGTTGCGTACAGATCCTCCGTTTTCGGTATCGGATAATTGTCCAATTTGGTGACCGGGTTGATTGTCACTTTATAGTCACCGCAAATACGCACAGACTGATCTGATTTTAAAATGGGTACTATTGGTGTCGCCCATTCAGAAAAATCAACTTCTTTTTCCAGTCTCCCTAATTCATCTTCTATTTTCTTTTTTAGCATATAGGGTACTGACCGTGGTTTGAAATACCTGGGTTTTGCCTCCGGGTCTACATACAAGGTAGCATAGGTTCCTTTTACTTGGCCTAACTTACCATCGAATACCGCCTCATACTTTGCTAGTATTTGGTTTGGTTTGGTTTGGTTTCTTTGTTTAATGGCATATCAACTCTTTGTAGGTTATTTAATGCCAAAGCCATTCTCCTAGAAGAACAGTAGTGGTACTATTTAACCCATAGCTGGGAGGATAAGAAGGTTCATACCTTTCCCAAGGGTATTTGCCCGAAAGTGAACGTAATAGCGCGACTGGAGTACGAACTCGCGTACTACGATTCCGCAGTCCATCGTTTTAACCATTACACCACGAGGACACCCTCTTTGCTAGTATTTCTTTCAGTTGGTCTTGGTCTGGCTCTTCCACTGTTTGCACCTTGAAAATTTCCTTCCATGGCAACTTCAAATGTTGCAGTCAATTTCTGCCAAGGAGTGTGGGTGAATCCCCATCCACCACAATTAGCGGTCATTCCCACCGAAGGCAGTCCAACTGCACTGGAACTTTCGTTTGTCCTATCACATGGATGCTATTTCCCATGTAAGACTTGAGGTGCAGTTTCGTGGGGCCCAACGATTTTTTATTGTTTATTTTTTTCCACGTTTTCAGTCCCATTATTGTCACTGATGCTCCAGTATCTATCTCCATTGACATCCTCTTGTCACAAATGTTGATATCTACATAGTAGGGGTCCACTTTTTCCAGTGGCGCACTGATTCTATTAATGATATAAACTTCCTCGAAATTATCAAAGTCCGCGTTTTCCACTTCTATTTGCCTCACCGACTTCTTTTTTATAGTATCCGCAGGTTTCTTTTTTATGTTAAGTTTGAAGCATTTCTCCGCTATGTGTCCTCGTTTTTTACAGTAATGACATGTGGCATATCTAAAAGGGCACTTACTTGCTTCGTGTGTTGCTCCACAATGAGCACACTCTTTTTCCGACCCTTCATCCGGTCTGAGCACTTGTCTTATTTTTTCGGTCCGCCCCCGTGGTGGTGCGAAAATTTTGCTTACTTCCATTTTTTTTTTTGTTTGAATGTCTTGTAAATGTTTGGAAGTAGATTCCATGTTGACCGCTATGTTGAGGGCCTCGTTAAAAGTTATTGTGTCCCACTCTGCAAGTAGTCTCCTCTGAATATTGTCGTCATTTACTCCTACTACGAGTTTGTCCCGTAGCATTTCGTCTAAAAACGTTCCAAAACGACAATCTTCACACATGCTTCAGAGTATTCCTTCTCCCAGACTAGTTGCCTCACCAAGGCTCAAGAACCCAGTCTGTGAGTTTACCATCTGATCCTAATAGAATAAAATTAGATCAATTTTAATTTTTAAAAATAAACAACAAAATAAGAAGACTGACAGAAAACAGTTAATTTAATCAATATAGCTGCCATTTTTTTTCAATTATTATATCAACAAACCATTGAAATGATTTGCATGCCTTCAAAATAAATTCTTCAGACATTTTATTCCATTCCTCCTCAATAGAAGTCTTAAGCAAACCTATATTTGGATAGGAAGTTGCATTTGTTTTGTTTTTAAAATGTCCCATATAGTGTAATTAAGGAGGTTAAGTTGTGGGTTTGATGGAGGCTATAAAGAAACTCCAATTATTTCAGAAATTTTTTTTGCCTAGATTTTAGCATTAAGCAAATCATACATTCTTTGTCGTTTCTTTTCTTGCTCACTCATATTGGGCTGAATTTTAATGAAAAAGTGCTTGAATAATAGGGCTAATCATGAAAATTTAGATTTATCATGTTTTTTTTTTTTTCAAAAACTGGACTAATCAGATTAAAAAAAAGTATTTTAAAAATTATTCTATATTTTGCTTCTGCACCCTGTGTGTGTATATATATATATCTACAGGACACTCCCTTTTTTCCTATTCCACTCTCTCTACCCAATTCACTCTGTAAAATATACTGAATTGAGAATCATGGGATTAGTGAGACAGCTGCTTTTCATTTCATCAACCACCTTTCAAGAACAGACCCAAATCTGGATACCTTCCAAATATCTGTCATTGTGCAAAGAATAAAACTAGCAGGGCTCTAAAATTGGCACAATGACAGACCCACACACACACTTAGTAAAGACAAAAAAAACAAAAACAGACTGAAAGCAGAGAGATCTGAAAAAAAAAAAGCAAAAAATTTGCATCAATTAACTCTTCCCATACATGTATACAAAAAGCAGTTATCGCTGTTGGAAGTCTAGAAATAAAAGTATTGTCATTATTCCACAACTTAGACTAATATCCTTATATTTTTTGTGTGGTAGGCATAGTGGCTAATTGCACTGTAGAAAGCAGGTTTGAACTCTAGTCATGCTATTAAATTCACTTTCAGTTATATACTCTTAGGAAAGGTAATAACACCCGTATCCCTCCAGTTATGGGTTAAATAGTATCACTGCTGTTCTTCAATAAGAATGGCTTTGACATTAAATAACCCAAAAATATTGATATGCCATTAAACAAAGAAACTAAACAAATCATCTTTTGGTTTTGTTTTTCATTTTTATTATAATTCTCAAATTAAACTTCTTGTACTGATTAAATTTGTGATTTAGAAATATGTTCCACAAACTGATGATGTAACATGCCAATTGGTTCTCACAACTTTTTTCTTTTCGCCTGTAAAAATTAGATAAAACATCGTCTACCATTATTCATTCTTGACGAGGATTTCTTTCACCTTAATTTCAATTGTTTTATTTACATATTATCTTGACTTTTTATTTGATAAATCATTGTTAACCATTCATTTTTGTTTTGGATTTCTTTCATCTTAATTTCAATTGTTTTATTTAAACTTTATGGGAGTATTTTATAACATATAACTGTGTGAAAACAAATGATTATTATTGATAAATTAAAGAAAAAATATTTCAATAAAATAGAATGTTGAAAATATAAGTTGTCTGAATTTTTGAGATGAAGCTTGATGATTTTTATCATTAAGGGTTTTCGGACTATTGTCTTAATCTTTATTGTTATTTCCATGTTTTGGCTGATATGCTCTCTGGCCTTCTTCAGGTCCACTGGGGTCGCCTGTTCTGATTCTGTTGGTTGAACTGGTTGGTTGGTTGGGTTTTATGGCATATCAAACTTTAAAGGTTATTTAACACCAAATCCATTTTTATGAGAATAATCAGTTCTATTTCAAACAATTCAGTTTAGCATGAGTACACAGTTTGTCAAAAACATTTCTATTTCAAGCTATTTAGTTTAGTCAAGCAGTTCTAATTCAGCTAATTCAGTTAAGTATAAGAACAGATTTTGTTTACACACAGTTAAATGTCAAAACAGTTCTATGTTAAACAATTCAGTTTAGTGTAAATACAGTTTCAATGTCAAAAAAGAGTTCTATTTCAAATAATTCAGTTTAGCATAAGCACGCAGTTTAAATGCAAGTACGGTTTCAGTTTAGCATAAGCATGCAGTTTAAATGTAAGTACGGTTTAATTGTAAAAAATCTTCCTATTTCAAGCTATTCAGTTTACTCAAACAATTCAGTTTAGCATAAGTATGTAGTTAGTTCTATTTAACCCATAGATAGGGCCCTATCAGGTGCTACCATGCCGGGCCAGAGTGGACCTGGGAGCAATGGCAATGAAGGGGTGCTCCGTCTTCCCCAAAGCCCCAGCATTACTGGAACCTCACCATCAGATTGTTTAGTGTTATATCCAGGACACTCATTGGAAGTGGGTGTTACCACTATGCAGAGGTGCAGTTAGTGTATTCTACAGCCCCAGCCGACCGGGCAAGCCATAACTGGGTTGGGTACAAGTGTTAAGTTATCTTGTATTGTTACTCGCCTGTAGTCAGGATTAAGCCTGCAACCACCAGATGATAGTCTCCTTAGAAAATATACAGTTATATTTATAATTAAATGTTTTCAAATGAATCAAATTTTGGCTTTAAATAACCGTCAAGTACCATTGAATTAATCAAATCAAACTTTTTATCTTTTTTTTCATCACAACATATATGAGGTGCCCGTGGTGTAATGGTTATTGTCGTAGGAAATGGACACGGTGACACGAGTTCAAATCCTAGACGAGACTGATTGCATTTCACATAGCACTAATATCCTTGGGAAAGGTATGAATCCAATTATTCTCCCTCCAGCTATGGGTAAATAGTTGGACAGACTGGGTTCTTCAGCATTGGTGAGGCAACTAGTCTAGGAGAAGGAATACTCTGAATTCAAACCTGTTAAACTCCGCTTAAAAATTGACCTTGTGTCATATCCTGCCTGAGCAGAGGGGTTGGGTAAATATGATCACAATGTATATCAACCATTGTCTTTCTCCAACATAAATTTTCTACTGGTTATGTTGTTGCATCACATAGGGGAGACAACTGTTTTCATTCGAACCAGTTTTTGTTTTATTATTTGTCTAAATTTCTGAGTTGAAGCAGGATAATTGTTATTGCCTTTGTCTTTATTCTTTGGTTTGGTTTGGTTTCTTTGTTTAATGGCATATCAATCATTGTAGGTAATCTAATGCCAAAGCCATTCTCCTAGAAGAACAGTAGTGGTACTATTTAACCCATAGCTGGGAGGATAAGGGGGTTCATATTTTTCCCAAGGGTATTTGCCCAAAAGTGAATGTAATAGTGTGACTGAAGTACAAACTCGCTTACTACGATCCCGCAGTCCATCACTTTGACCGTTACACCACGAGGACACCCCCTGTTTTTATTTTTATACTCACAATGTTTTGGCCGATATGTTCTTAGGCCTTCTTCAGATGTTTTATGTTGAACTTGAGAGCCCACACAGAATCTCGAACTGAACCCTTTATTTGAACAACAGGTGCAGACTGTTCTAATTCTGTTGACTATGACCAGGTACAAGTGTTAAGTTATGGTAAGTATTCCTTGTTATTCTCACCTGTTGTTGGGATTGAACCTGCAACCTTCAGATAATTTCACTCAGAAGCACTTTCTAACCAAACGCCTTATCCACTGTCCTTGTTGGACAATTAAGAGTGAATTTTTGGGACTAATAAACCTAATATTTCCATCAACCTATGAGATACTTCGCTCCACAATCATATCAGATCTAAGTAATGAAAGTTTCTCTCTTTCTCTGTCACCTTTTTTCTTTTTTTAAATATCATTTTGATTTCTCTATTCTTAGGCCGTCTATTTGTATAAATTTCTGAAGTGAGATCTTACAATTATACATTGACTCTTTCAGGACACTTTACTTAATTTTATCTTCATTATAATGTTTCTGCTACTGCCTTTCTCCTTTTTCTATTTCTTTATTGAACTGTTGTAACTATTAAACACTGATTCATTGAGTCTTTTGTTGTTTTCATCCCATTGTTTCAACCACTCAGTTCTCAAACCTTCTTCAGGTGAATGGGTGTCCCAATCAGCTTGGGCTGTTGAATACACCAACTGCATCTTTACAGAGGGTAAGACCCCTTCCCCACAACGAGTGTACTGCATATGACACAAAACAATCTGATGGGGAGACTGTAGAAATGCTTTGGGGAATGCAGAGTACCCCTTCATTGTCATCGCTCTCAGGTCCACGCTGGTCTGATAGGGTCCTATCTATGGGTCAACTAAACAGTGTACTTATGCTAAACTGAACTGTGTGAAATTAACTGTTTTTACATTTCACTGTGTGCAAAGAAAAAACAGTATATAAACCAATGACTGAGTGTAAAGAAGAGACTGTATGCTAAACTGAATTGTTTGAAATTATGTGAAACCATTTAACTGTGTGGAAAAAAAAGAGCTTAGGCTTGTTTAAAAATGTTATCAACAAAATGTGTATAGAAATCATATATTTAATATATGTATAAAAAGATTTGACATTAAATGACCTACAATGGTTGATATGCCATAAAACAAAACCAAAATAAAACAAACTTCAAGTGTATGGCATTCAGAAACCTTCATGGGATACTGTTTGTATTTGATTAAGTTGGATACAGTTAAAATATTTGGTTTGATTCAACTGTTAGTTTTTGTGGAAAGATCACGGTTTGATCACACACATATATTCTAAATTGTGATCAAAATGTATTGCAGTCCAGTCACCCAGGGCTGTAGAATATACTGACTGCATCTCTGCATAGGAGTAAAACAAATCATTTAACTGTGCGCAAACAAATGAGTAATGTTGAATAGAAAAACTAGTGTTAGATAGCAATTCTTGTAACCACTTCACTGTGTGCAAACCAATGATTAATATTGACTAGAATTATAAGTGTTATATAGCAATACTTGAAACAATTTAACTGTGTAGAAACAATAGCAATTCTTGAGTTCAAACAAATTAGTTGTAACTTATTTAAGAATGAAATTACCAACAAACTATTTGCTTACAAATCATATGTGCATATCTATTTAAATAAGTGCAAACAAATGACTGATGTTAAATTGTTACTGTTACATAGAAATACTTGAAACCATTTAACTGAGTAGAAACAATAGCAATACTTTTGTGCAACAAATTAGTTCTAACTCATTTAAAAATGAAATTACTGACAAACTAATCTCTCACATACTATATAGATCTATTTAAATGTGTGCAAAGAAAAGACTGATGTTAAATTGTTACTGTTATATAGCAATACTTGAAACTAACTGTGTGCAAAAAGAAAAAAAGCTCAGGTTTGCTTAAAAATGTTGTCAACAAAATGTATTTACAAATCCTATACATGTGACCGCTAATAACTCTACTAATAATGATGTTGTGTTTTTTTTTTGTTTCAGATTCTAAAATAGTATACTATAAACAACTATTAATCCGCAATCACAATGCCTTGGACAAGGGAGGAAAAAACATTTTGCATTACTGCTTATTTGGAGTAAAATCATTCAATAATGTCTCAAAATAAATGCAACGAATTGATATAGGGTGTCTCAATATACATGGGACCCATGTGACTACTCCTAACTCTACTACTAATAATGTTGTGTTCTTTTTTGTTTCAGATTTGAAAATAGTAAACTATAAACAACTATTAATCCTCGATCACAATGGCTTGGACAAGAGAGGAAAAATGTTTTGCGTCAAAACTTATTTGGAGACAAAATCATTGAAAACTGTATCAAAATTGATGTAACCCATTAATATAGGGTGTCTCAATATACATGGGACCAATCTGACTGCTAATAACACTACTACTAAGAACAATGTTGTATTAGTTTTTGTTTCAGATTTGAAAATAGTATACTACAACAACTAGTAATCCTCAATCACAATGCCTTGGACAAGAGAGGAAAATGTTTTGCATCAAAACTTATTTAGAGACAAAAACAATCATTCAAAACTGTGCAAGCAAAATTTTGCAAGAAGTTTAACAATTATCCCCAGAAAAGCCAAATTTATCATTGGGTATGCAAATTTCAAGCCACAGGTTCAGTAAAAAGCCTCAACAAGAAGGCAGAAAATCCTAGATCTGGCAGGAAGTTGACTGTAAGATGTCCTGACAAAGTGGATGCGGTGAGAGATTCTGTCAGGAGTTTGAAAAAGTCCCTCCAAAGATATTCCCAAGAACTTGGTCTTTCATGTGCACTGTAGGATAAAGTCAATCAATTTCTGTCCTTGTTATCTGGTTTGACCTTCTTGAAGTGAAATGATTGGTCATTAAGACTCAGATGAGAGATGACTTGATGCAATATGAATTATCATATTAATGGGTTGCATCTATTTTGAGAGCCTGGAAATGTATTATGAGGATTTGGCATTAAATAACCTACAATGGTTGATATGCCATAAAACCAAACCAAACCAAACCAAATCATATATATCTAATATATACGTATAAAGAGGACTTGGCATTAACCTACTATGGTTGATATGCCATAAAACCAAACCAAACCAAATCATATATATCTAATATATATGTATAAAGAGGATTTGGCATTCAATAACCTACAATGGTTGATATGCCATAAAACCCAACCAAACCAAATCATGTATATCTAATATATATGTATAAAGAGGATTTGGCATTAAATAAACTACAATGGTTGATATGCCATAAAACCCAACCAAACCAAATCATATATATTTGATATATATGTATAAAGAGGATTTGGCATTACATAACCTACAACGGTTGATATGCCATAAAGCCCAACCCAACCAAACCAAACAAAATGTATCGATACTAAATCTATAAAATTTTAATGAACAAGTGTGCTTATATCATCTACTTTGCATAATTAAGTGATGCTCTCAAAACATTTAGATTGCTATCTAGGATTCATTGAAACATTTTTGTGCCAATTTGAACAAAAAAATCATAAAGCAAGTCTGATACTTTTTTTGAATGGAATTTGGGTTTGGTTTGGTTTTATGGCACATCAACCATTGTAGGTTATTTAATGCCAAATCTATTTTTATCAATATAAAAGTTCTATTTCAAACAATTCAATTTAGTATAAGAATAGTTGTTTTTTTTACACACTGTTAAATGTCAGAACAGTTATATTTCAAACAACTCAGTTTTGTATAAACAAAGTTTATACACAGTGAAATGTAAAAACAGTTAATTTCAAACAATTCAGTTAAGTGTAATTACACAGTTTAGTTCTATTTGACCGATGGATAGGACCCAATCAGGTGCTACCTCTCCGAGCCAGAGTGAACCTGGGAGTAATGCCAATAAAGGGGTACTCTGCATTTCCCAAAGCTCCAGCACTACTGGAACTTTACCATCAGATTGTTTTGTTTCATATCCAGGACACTTGTTGGGGAAGTCTTACCCCTCTACAGAGATACAGTCGGTCTATTCTATGGCCCCAGACGACTGGGCAAGTCATTTGAGTGCACATAGTTAAAATGTCAAATAGTTCTATTTTAACCATAGATAGGATCCTATCAGGTGCGACCACTCTGGGTCAGAGTGGACATGGGGGCAATGGCAATGAAGGGGTACTCCGCATTCCCCAAAGCTCCAGCATTACTGGAACCTCACTATTAGATTGTTTATGGAGGTGCCCGTGGTGTAATGGTTATCGTCGTAGGAAATGGACACGTGACACGAGTTCAAATCCTAGACAAGACTGATTGCATTTCACATAGCACTAATACCCTTGGGAAAGGTATGAATCCAATTATTCTCCCTCCACCTATGGGTAAATAGTAGGGCAGACTGGGTTCTTCAGCATTGGTAAGGCAACTAGTCTAGGAGAAGGAAAACTCTGAATTCAAACCTGTTAAACTCCGCGTAAAAAATTGACCTTGTGTCATATCCTGCCCGAGCAGAGGGGTTGGTAAATATGATTAGATTGTTTAGTATCATATGCAGGACACTCATTGGAGGAGTCTTACCCCTCTACAGAAATGCAGCTGGTGAATTCTGCAGCTCCCACAGCCAAATGGGCCACATTTAGGAAGGAATATTGTTTATTGAAGCACAAGATCATGCAAATCCAGCACCCTTCGTACTCACCAAATCTGACTTCACACAAATTATCCTCGACTAAAACTGAAAATTAATCACAAAGGAATGACAAGAAGACATGGAAAAAAATATAATAGAACAGGTTAACACTATATCCAAAGAGGAGTTTTAGAGGTGCTTCAACCAATGAAAAACCCACTGGAGTAAGTGTGCCAAGTGCCAAGGGACTATTTTGAAGATAGTTAACATTTCATTTGTTGTCATTGCCCAGTCAGCTGGGGCTGTAGAATACACTGACTGCACCTCTGCAGAGGGGTAAGACCCCTTGCCTAACGAGTGTCCTAGATATGACACTAAACAATCTGATGGTGAGGTTCCAGCAGTGCTGGAGCTATGGGGAATGCGGAGTACTCCTTCATTGCCATTGCTCCCAGGTCCACTCTGGCCCGGCGTGGTAGCACCTGATAGGATCATATCTATGGGTTAAATAGAACTAGCAGCATACTTATGCTAAACTGAATTGTTTGACTAAACTGAATAGCTTGAAATAAAAATATTTTTGACAATTAAACCGTATTTACATTCAAACTGCGTGCTTATGCTTAACTGAATTATTTCAAATAGAACTGTTTATCGACATTAAAACTGAATTTACATTTAACTGAATTGTTACATATAACTGCTTGAATAGTTTGAAATAGAAATGTTTTTGACAATTAAACTGTGTACTAATGCTAAACTGAATTGTTTTAAATAGAACTGATTATTTACATAAAAATGGATTTGGCGTTAAATAACCTACAAAGGTTGATATGCCATAAAACCCACCAAACCAAACCAAACCATTTTTTGTCCATTTCAATCTTGGTAAATACAACTTCAATCGAAATATTTTTTGAGCACTGCTTCTATTTTTGCAAGCATATATTTTTTTTATATACATTTGTGTATATTAAGAACACAGACATGATTCAAACATACAGATATGTGTGCGCACATTATCTTATCATGCACACAGATACACATACATTATTTAAATACATACGCACACATTATTGATATACACATACACGAACATTGATTTAATTCAACTGATGTGTTCATTTCACTTTACATTTAAACGTTTTTATTTCCTAATTTTTTTAAAAAATTAGATGCCTCAATTTTTTTTTTAAGATAATGACAATGATGAGGTGGGATTTTTGGAGGGAGAGACCTGTCATTTATTTATTTATTTAATTTTTATTATCCAGAAAATAAGTAGACCCCATTTTTATGTGCTGCGAGAAATTTCCCAATTGTGAAGTAATCATGGTTAAGCTTGGCATAATGCTTACTTTAACTTGCCAAAGAAATTTTTAGGAATTGCTCGAAGAATGAAGCCACTAATCTTAAAAGGAGTTGGCATATAGAAGGAAGAAGAAAAGGGCTTATATATATATGTGTATATATATATATATGTGTGATTTATTTATACATATTTTATATATATAAGCATAACGTGTATGTATGCTATATTCATATATATGTTATAGATATATATATAAACATAACATGTTATATGTTTGTTATACTCATATGTTATATATATATATATATATATATATAACACATACACACACACACACATATATATATATACACGCACACATGTATAACACACATAAACACACACACACACACATATATATATATATATATATATATATATATATATATATAATACACATACATATACATAACATACATACACGCACACATATATATACGAGGTGCCTTCAATAAGTTTCCAGACTTTTTTTCGTATGGGCACTTTTATTGATAATACACACATGAAACTCTAGTCCCCTTTGAAGTAATCTCCTCCAGCAGCAATGCACTTGTTATACCATTCCAACAACTTCTGGAAGGACCCATGGACGTCCTTTTGAGTGAGCATGTCAATGACCTTCATTACAGCCTCTTTCATCTCCTCAATTGTCTCATAACGACAGCCTGTGAGCTTAGGGAATAACCAAAAGTCACAGGGAGCAAGGTCTGGACTATAGTGAAGGTTAGGAACTGTGTTGATGCCCATCTTGGTCAAATAGTCTGTGACAAGGATGGAGTTTTAGACTGGTGCATTGTCCTGGTGGAAATGCCACTGACCCGATTTGAAGAGTGCTATTCTCTTCCAACGGAATCTCTTCCTGAACTCCCTTAAAACCTCAACATAGTATTCCTTGTTGACTGTCTGTCCAGTGGAAACCCAGAGCATGTAGATCATGCCAGTGCTGTCAAAAAAAGGGATCATCGGTGGATTTGCTTTATCTGGCCTTCTTGGGTCTGGGAGAACCAGCATGCTTCCACTGGGAACTCTGTCTCTTGGTCTCTGGGTCATAGCAGTAGATCCAGCGTTCATCACAGGTCAGCAGAACATCAAGAACTGCGGGATCTGAATTGATCAGCTTAACCATCTCCCTGCTGTCATGACAACTTCTTTCTTTCTGATTTTCTCTGAGCACCATTATGACAAACTTTGTACAAATCTTCCGTATTTTCAGTTGCTCATGAATAATTGTGTGTACAGTTACCACACTGACATCAAACTGCATACTTACTGTTTCTATAGACACACGACGGTCCTTGTCCATGATTCTTTATTTGGCCAATCAACTCTGGTGTTCTTTCAACGGAATCTCTTCCTGAACTCCCTTGAAGCCTCAACATAGTAACCCTAACCATAACCCTTTGGCCACCCAACTCTGGTCTATTGACTTCCTTACTCCTCCCACACCCCTCATCATCCCTCACAGACTCCCTGCCTTCCTTGAATCTCTTATGCCACTCAAAAACTGATGCTCGATCCATGCAAGATGGTCAAAATGCAGTCTGAAGCCTTCCATACGTTTCTGTGGCAGCATTTTTTTCAAGTTTAAAACAGAATTTTATTGCATATCATTCTTCTAAAATGTCCTCACGTCCAGATTGCATTTTTGAAATTCACCAGCTGTGACAATCAGGCTTTAGTAGGGTGTATTCCAATTGCTGCTGTAGCTGTTCATTTGAATCTGAAATCATAAAAATTGGTCAGTCATCTCATAAGATGTATAGCAATAACATACTGAAATTTCAAGAGTCTATGACAATTTTAAATGCCTGTAAAAAAAGGTCTGGAAACTTATTTAATGGCCCTTGTATAACACACACACACATATATATATATAACACATATATAACACACACACACACACACACATACATATATATATATAACACATATATAACACACACACACATATATATATATATATATATAACACATATATAACACACACACACACACATATATATATATATATATATATAACACACATATATATATATATAACACGTATATAACACACACACAAACACACACACGCACATATATATATAACACGTATATAACACACACACACACACGCACATATATATATACATATATAACACACACACAAAACACATATATACATATATAACACACACACACATATATACATATATAACACACACATATATACATATATAACACACACATATATATACATATATAACACACACACATATATACATATATAACATATACATATATACATATATAACACACACATATATATACATATATAACACACACACATATATATATAACACACATATATATATATATAACACACACATATATATAACACATATATATAATACATACACATATATATAACACACATATATATAACACACACACATATATATATATATATATATATATATAGACCACACATATATATATATAATACATACACATATATACAACACACACACTCATATATATAACACACACATATATATATTACACACACACACATTACACACACACATACACACACATATTACACACACACACACACACATTACACACACACACACATATTACACACACACACACACATATATATATATATATATATATATATATATATATATATACACACATATATAACACACCCGCACACGCACACACATATATATTTTTCGATTTTCAATTCATTTCATTTTATCATTTGCCTGATAATTGTTGTTTTGTAAAAACTTCATGAAACCCAGGGGTCGCAGACAAACTTCCATGGCATTAAATATATAAAATCTGATATATATTTATTTATTATTATATAATAGCTCTATCACAGATATTGAGCACTCTCCATATTATATTATATTATATTATACTTTGTTTGCCACAAACCCACAAAGTGAATTAGTGTCAACCAACACCATTATAATATTATATATATATATATAACATACACACATATATATATATGTATATATACATAATACATACAAATACATAACACATACAAAGATATATAAACACACATATATATATGTATGTGTTATATACATATGTATGTTATTAATGTGCTCCCTGGTGGATGGGGCAGTCCATTGAAGCTACACCGATTCATTTCATCTCACCTGACCTTGGGTAACTACATTACCAACTGTTACCAAGTGTTCACTCATTTAATTACAAATAGGTTAATCCTATTTACCAACCCCTCCGCTCGGGCAGGATATGACACAAGGTCAATTTTTAAGCGGAGTTTAACAGGTTTTAATTCAGAGTTTTCCTTCTCCTAGACTAGTTGCCTCGCCAAGGCTGAAGAACCCAGTCTGTCCTACTATTTACCCATAGCTGGAGGGAGAATAATTGGATTCATACCTTCCCCAAGGGTATTAGTGCTATGTGAAATGCAATCAGTCTCGTCCAGGATTTGAACTTGTGTCGCCATGTCCATTTCCTATGACGATAACCATTACACCACGGGCACCTATTACGAATAGGTTAATGGTTGCTCAACTTTGCTCATCCAGCAGGAACTAGTGTTTTCATTAAGTTATTACCATAATGTTCTGGCTGGTCAGTTTTATAGCTTTCGACAATGTTCCAAACCATTAAGGAGAGTAATTTCCTTTTATGGTGTAGAAATTTTGTTAAGGAACTGGTGATCCTGTATCACCGAATATCAGCAGCCCCTTGGGGTCACATGGTGTCCATTATAAAAAAGAGCTCCACTGGAGATTCTTCCTCTTACTTCCTCTCCCACCGCTGTTAGCAACAGGTCCATTCGTAGCAGCCCTTGACGGCAACGTATTTGGTACCTTCCACCAGCCAGGACCCAAGAGTGACGAACGCACGTGCTGAGTTAAACGGAACAGGACACACAGCTAAGTTCCAGCAGGCATTTTATCTGCAAACCTTCACATAACAAACCTAACCTTACCTTACCTTAAACCTTTAGATTATAACTTTACTTTATAAGAACCTTACAACTAAACCTTACAAACCTTACAAAACCCTACAACCTATCGGAATCTTGAACTCTTTTGTGAACTCTTACATATTCGTTGTTTGTTCCATTTGGTGTAAAACCCTGTTTATTGTTGTTGTAGTATATAAATTTTGTTGCACTAAAAGTCGTTCGTCTTCCTTTCTTCAAAAGCTGTCACCCAAATCCCTACTGCTGTTGAAGTACGGTTTATTCTTTTACAAAATGTAGGAATAAACCAGGCTTTTCGGGGCTTATAAAAATCCCCATAATGGAAAATAATTACAAATATTTCCCCAGGCAATTTACCTTTGGTTAATGCCTATTGAATTAGTCAAGCAGACATTTCTATAATCGTGTCTATCTTTGCTGGGTGCTCTATATTTGTGAATTTGTGCCAGACTAAGCTGAACAGAGTTAAATGTCTACAGGGAGTCTGTGAAAATCTTTTTAAAATACAAAAAAAAAATCAA
>CAUZXS010006067.1:32500-40000 GCA_963585895.1 Sepioteuthis lessoniana
CCTTGTATGTATATGCGTGTGCATATATATATATATATATATTTATATATATGTTGGTGTATGTATTGTTGTAGAGTTGCCTATAGTAGTTGACCTCCACAAACTTTTAAAAATGAGTAATGTTGTAATAGAATTTTGGACTCTATTTGTTTTTATATTAAGTTATATTCCTCGTAAGATTTACTGGTCGACCACAGGATGATGGATAAGGAAGGACATATATGAGATAGAAGTTCAAGGCAGTCACAGAGATGGAGAAACAGAAAAAAAGGCTATAAAGAAGAAGCCAATTGAAAGGTGATTGAGCAGGGGGTGTCCCCAAATCAAGGTCAGAATAGCAGCAAATATCCAGGTTAAAAATAGAAATTTATCCGGGCAGAATGGGATAAGTCATCCCTATTGGGTGAAAATATGAGATGAGACCACAACGGGCTATACAAAAGGCGGTGAAAGCACGCAAATCTTCCTCTTCCTCACTCATTTTTGCAGCAGAACACATCACCATGAGGAGAGCACATATAATTTATGGACCTTTGTGTCTAGGAAATCAATCCTTCATCATTCGTTCAACCCTCCTAGACCAATGGCTCCCTGAAGATTTAAATTGGATGTTTAATTCTGCCTCTGACATCAACATTTCAATTCCTGCTCTGTTTTCAGCAACTCGTCTTTTGTCTTCACTACAGTGACTCGATTCCTGTTCTAACATTAGCTACTTCATTCCTGCTCAACTATTTACAACTGTTTTCTTCTTCCTGTGACTTACAGCACAAGGGTTCATTTGTTCAGGCGGCCATTAAAACATAGTTGAAACTTATCAATATTCGCGCCACCTTCATTTATTTTCATTCATCCAACATTACAGGAGGCAACCTTATCCTGCCTTCCTGTTATATGCAAATCGTTTTTAAGGGGTGTTGATACGATAATAGAAAAAAATAGCGGCCATATTGAGTAAATTTACTGTTTTGTGTCTCTCCTCTTATTTTGTTGTTTATTTCTAATAATTAAAATCAATTTTGTTTTATAATAGAGTCATTTATTATTATACTAGAATATTCCTAATTTTTAATTCTACACCCTGTACATATGTGTATGCATGCATATATATGCATATGTGTATATATATATATATATGTATATATATGTGTGTGTGTGTGCATATATGTATATATGTGTGTATAAGTATGTATATATATGTGTGGGTGTGTATATGTATATATGTATGTATGTGTCTATGTGGGGAATGGAGTAGCGCCCTCCCCTACACCTTGGTGTAGTAGCTATCGAAAAGGGAGCCTTCGGGTCACCCTCGACTATGGTCGCTAACTTTACTTACTCATGTGTGTGTATATATATATATATATATATATATATATATGTATGTATGTGTCTATGTGTGTGTGTGTGTGTATGTATATATATATATATATATATGTGTGTGTGTGCGTGTGTATCAGGCCATTTGCCTAATGAGTAGAGTTTTTGCTAATGGTCTGGGAGACTGGGATTCAATCCCAGGTTGAGTCATACCAAAGACCCAAAAAGAGTTGCTTAACACTCAGCATTATAAGGTAAGGATCAAGGGTAAAGTGGAGCAATCCAGGGAATGGAGTAGCACCCTCCCCTACACCTCAGTGTGGTAGCTATTGAAAAGGGAGCCTTCGGGTCACCCTCGACTAAGATCGCCAACTTTACTTTTTATATGTGTGTATACATATATGTATATATATATATATGTGTGTGTGTGTGCATATATGTATATGTGTGTATGTGAGTATACATAGCCTAATAAAGAAATAGTATTCACTTCTGACAATATCTTTTATCAACATAATCTCTTTCCTTGTCAATGCATTTAATTCCATAGTGAACATTTATCACATAAATTGAACATTACAGAGTAAAAATCTTGGATAAAAATTCAGCTAATAATTGTCAGGCTTCAAAGTTACTGATCTGCTCATTTTGTATATTAGTCCATTTTTTTTTTTCAATTCTTCCTAATTTGACAATAACCAGGAATGTTCCAGAAGTTCTTTTTTTTTGGTGGGGTGGGGGGAGGTTGTGTTACTTGCTGCCACTCGATAATACGGATAATATATATCAATTCATCTTGGATTCAAAAAACTAACTGAAGAAATTCTTGGTATTGAATGAGGTTAAAAGTAGGGAGGAGTGATCAATAATCAGCCCCTTTAAGGACTACTTTAGAAAATTTCCTTACCATTTGTCATGCAAAAAGAATCAGACATTCTTCTGGTTGCTGACCCCCACCCCCCACACACACCTCCAAAAAAATCTTTATAAAATAGGGAATCTAAAAAAAAATAAAAATTTGTGAATTACAGAACAAAATCTATGGAACTCAGTTGTGTACCCCCCCTCCCCCAAAAAATAGACTGTACAAAAGAAATTTACAAGAGCCTATACTGGCACAGGGCACAATTTAAAGAGCACCTGGTGAGAAATAAATTCCAGAGAACAGTGGTCCCCAAATTTATTTTCTCATGGAAACTTTATTTGATTTTCCAAAAGTAGCAAAACCGATAACAATATTCCCCCCACCCAACATTCCGTTCCATCTTAATCTTTTATAAAACGTCTATCTTGCCCAGTTGTTTGGGTTGAGAATACTCACTGTATTTCCTCCAGGGGCGTAAGAAAACAACAAAAGTGGTATCCTGGGTATATCATTTAACTGTATTCAGTGGTGAGATTCCAGCACTAGAGCTCTTAGGCATATGGTGTACCCTTTCATTGCCATTACTCCCAGATCCACTCTGATTCAGAATCCTTGTACTTGTTAGGGACTTGTCCTATCTATAGATCAAACAAGTTTGAAAACAATTACTATTTGATCAAAAATAGTAACTTATAAATAACAATCCTTAGTAACTAATTATATCATCAAGCAACTCTTATGGCAGATAATTTGAACACCGTATCCATTAAACAATCTGATGCTGAAGCTCGAGCACTAGAGCTTTGGGGAATATGGAGTACTCCTTTACTGTGTTTACTATCCAGCTCTACTCTGGCCGGAGCAATAGCACCTGATAGAGTCCTATATCTGTTTGACATGTAAACTGTGAGCAAACAAATGACTTACATTAAATTGAATTGTTAGAAATAGAACTGTTTGTTCATTTAACTGTGTAAACAATTAACTAATGTATTCCTTGCTAATAGTTTTATTTGCACACAGTTACATTGTTCCAAGTACTGCTATGTATCACTAAAAATTCAATTAAACATCAGTTAATTGTTAGTGATAGCAATACTTGATACCATTTAACTGTGTGCAAATAAAACTATTAGCATGGAATACTTGAAACTGTTTAGCTCTATGTAAAATGGAATTATTGGTATTATATAGGAATACTTGGAACCATTTAACTGTGTGCAAATAAATGAATACTGTTGAATAGAATAATCAGTGTTAAATAGCAATACTTGAAAGACTGTCACTGTGTCCAAACAAATATTTAATAGAAATATATTTGTGTCAGATAGAACAATAAAAATACTTGCGTGCAAACCAGTTGCATCTGACTCATTTAAAAATAAAATTATGTACAAACTATTCCCTTACAGTACCTAGGCATTGGCCTAATGAGTAAAGAGTTCGCCAATGGTCCGGGAGACCAGGGTTTATTCACAGGTCGAGTCATACCAAAGACTCAAAAAATGGTACTGGATGCCACCTTGCTTAGCCCTCAGCACTATAAGGTAAGAATCAAGGGTAAAGTGGAGCAATCCAAGGAATGGAGTAGTGCTCTCCCCTACATCTCGGTGTGGTAGC
The DNA here is from genome assembly GCA_963585895.1 of Sepioteuthis lessoniana. Taxonomy (NCBI): domain Eukaryota; kingdom Metazoa; phylum Mollusca; class Cephalopoda; order Myopsida; family Loliginidae; genus Sepioteuthis; species Sepioteuthis lessoniana. Next base: position 36,306 of record CAUZXS010006067.1, read on the forward strand.
TATTGAAAAAGGAGCCTTCGGGTCACTCTCGACTAAGGTCACCAACTTTACTGTATTCCCTTCCAAATGATGTATGTGTGCAAACAAATGACTGATGTTAAATTATATTGTTGGTGTTACATAGAAATACTAGAAACCATTTAACTGGGCAAAGAATGAGCTTGGGCTCATTTAAAAAATGTTATTGGCAAAATGTGTTCAAAAAACATATTTAATATGCAGGGTGTCTCAATGAACATGGGACCCTTGTGACGGCTTATAACTCTACTAATAATAATGTTGTGTTTTTTTGTTTCAGATTTGAAAATAATATACTCTAACAACTATTAAATCCTCAATCGCAATGCCTTGGAAAAGAGAGGAAAAAAATATTTATTGATGCATAACATGTATCTCACTTTCAAATTTTATGATTTGGTTTTTGTTTAATGGCATATCAACCTTCATGTGTTATTTAATGCCAAAGCCATCCTTGTAGAAAAACAGTTGTGATATTTTTTAAGGTTTCTTTGTTTAATGGCATATCAACCTTTGTGGGTTATTTAATGCCAAAGCCATCCTTGTAGAAAAACAGTTGTGATATTATTTAAGGTTTCTTTGTTCAATGGCATATCAACCTTTGTGGGTTATTTAATGCCAAAGCCATCCTTGTAGAAGAACAGCAGTGATACTATCTAAGGTTTCTTTGTTTAATGACATATCAACCTTTGTGGGTTATTTAATGCCAAAGCCATCCTTGTAGAAGAATGGTAGTGATACTATTTAAGGTTTCTTTATTCAATGGCATATCAACCTTTTTGGGTTATTTAATACCAAAGGCATCCTGGTAGAAGAACAGTTGTGATACTATTTAAGGTTTCTTTGTTCAATAAATGTATATATGTATATGTACCATGAGATTCCATATACACCATTTTTTTTTGGCCTGTTTGCTTTTTAGACAATGATCATTTGAATAATAAGTCTGTTATATGCACACAAGCTCTATGCAGGTGACAGATTTGTATTAAATTAGGCGTACAAGTCCTGTTGAGATTGCCAGAGAGAGAAAGAGAAAGAGAGAGTGAAAGAGAGAATGTTTGGAGTGTGAGCACAAACAGTAGTTGCCACTTCAAGGTGAAAATTATTGATAGGAAGTAAAATATAAGTATGTTGGTCATCTTTGAGAAGGGACAATCAATATCCTTTTGTTGCCTGGACTGCTACCTATTCTACTCAATATGACGACATTGGCAGAGGTGCAGTTAGAAATCAAAGATGATGGCCTTCCAATTTCAAAGAGCACATGCTGGAACATTGTTTTTGCTTTATTGAGAAAGCGGTCATATTTTCTCTTTACGCTGTGGAAAAACGGCAGTCTTTGGTAATCTGTATCTCTCACCCTTAGAATAGGCAAACTGTATCCTCAACAGAGATATGACCCCTATCAAATAAAGGGGTATCCAGGGTATGACACTAAACTGCATCTGGTGGTGAGGCTGCATACCTGGAGGTCTGGGTTGGTTGGTTATGTTTTATAGCATATCACTCTTGTGGGATATATGATACCAGATCCTGTTTATATCTATGGGGTGTCTCAATATATATGGGACCCATGTATCTGTTAATAACTCTACTAGTAATAATTTTGTGTTCTTTATCATTTCAGATTTCAAAGCAGTATACTATTATCATGTTGTGCCATATATATATATATATGTGTATATATATATGAGCATATATATATATATACATATATATATGTTTATATATGAGTATATATGTATATTTATATGTATATATACTAGCGCACATGTATATTTTCAAGGCTCTTTCTGAACCCAATTTACAATAGGTATTTCTGTTCATATATACACACAGACATACACATGGATGAACAATTGTTTAAAATATACTTTAAAACTAGAAAGTACTCAAATGTTGGCTAGCAGACCAAAATAAAGCACAAAAGAAATTAATATATTATGGTTTAATGCCAAAAAGTTTAGGCCCTGTCAGCAGGGTTTAGAATTTACTGACTGTATCCTCTGCAAAGAGGTAAACCCCTACTTCCCCATCAAAAAAGGTATCCTAAGTATGACACTAAACTGTGTCTGATGGAGCTCTGGGGAGTGCGTAATACTCCTTCATTATATTCATTCTATCCAGAACAGCATCTTTCTGACACAACATGAAATGAGCACGAAAAACTCTCTGTATAGCTACTACAGATACACCAGTCTTAAAAATATGTTTCAACAGAAAATGCATGTTCTGCATCAGTCCTAACTGATTGGTCAATTGATGCGAAAGCTCTCAGTATAGAAACTACCGATTCACCAGTCTAAAAAAAAACCGTTTCAATGGCAAATGCAGCATCATCATCATCATCATGCTGTGCCACTAGCACGGATATCCCTGACCCTCTATCGCCACTTCTCCCTATCATTCTTCGGCATGAGACTCCCTGATGATCCGTTGAGGTGAAACTTTAGTAGGAGAATTCCGACTCGCGATTTAAGTTAATTTTATATATATATACACACACACACACAGTGTCTTAAAGTAGATGCAGCTTGTTAATATGATAATTCATATTGACCTTATTCTACTGTGCACACAAAAGACCAAGTCCTTGAGAAGATCTTCAGAGGGACTTTTTCGGACTCCTTCCGATAGAATCTCTCTCTGCATCCAACTTTGTTAGGATATCTTATTATCAACTTCCTACCAGGTTTGATTGCATTTTCTCATAGCACTAATACCCTTGGGAAAGGTATGAATCCAATTATTCTCCCTCCAGCTATGGGTAAATAGTAGGGCAGACTAGATTTTTCAGCCTTGGTGAGGCAACTAGTCTAGGAGAAGGAAAACTCTGAATTCAAACCTGTTAAACTCCGCTTAAAAATTGACCTTGTGTTATATCCTGCCCAAGCGGAGGGGTTGGTATATATATATATATATATATATTTCCTACGACGATAACCATTACACCATGGGTACCTCTCTCTCTCTCTCTCTATATATATATATATATATATATAAAATCAATCCTTGTGGGTTATTCAATACTAAATCCCGTTCTATAAGTGAATAGTTTATACCTAACATATTTTAAAATGAGCTAGAGCTCATTTGTTTGCACACAGTTAAAGGGTTTCAAGTACTGCTATATAATACTAACAGTTCAATTTAACATTAATCATTTGTTTACATGCAGTTAAATGATTTCAAGTATAGTAAATGATTCAATAGTTCTATTTGACCCTAAGATGGAATGGTAACACCTCAGGTCAGAATGGTAATGCCTAACTATCAGATGGTTTTCATGTTGTACCTGGAATACTTGTTATAGGTAGTCTTACTCTTCTGCAGAGGTGCAGTTAGAGTATTGTACAACCTCAGTTGACTGTGTAGTTGGAGAGTATTGAGTCACTCCTATTACTCACAGGTCAACTCTGACGTGGAGTGGTAGTACTGGTAAGGATCTCATTTATGGGTCAAATAGATCTTTTGAGAAATGATAAGTAATAAATCGGAATACTAGAAACTGTATTTAATTGTATGAAGATTAGTTACTTGAAGTTATAAATGTTTACCAAAGATTATTATTAGATAGGAATATGCTGGGATCCATATAACTGTGCAAATGGATGGTTGTTATTGAATGAAAATAGTTTCTTGAATTTGTATGATTGTGTGTAAATTCTTCATCA
>CAUZXS010006067.1:42500-45000 GCA_963585895.1 Sepioteuthis lessoniana
TGCATTTGTAAGCTAAACTAACCGCCTACATTGTTTTGTAAAAAAAAAAAATTTTTAAAATAAGATACACGTAGTTGAGGAGAGGGAAGATGAGATGGGTTCATGCCTTTTTGAAGGTTCTTAGCCGCTTGTCTAAAAACTTGGCTTGCTGAGCCCATTTTCGAAGACAAACCATCTGATGATGAGGCTCTAGTTCTGGAGTTTAGGGAATGTGTAATACCCCTTCATTATCATTACTCTCAGGTCTACTCTGACCGGGAGTGATAGCACCATTTAAGGTCAAATGGTCTATGGGTCAAATCATTTACCAACCCCTCCGCTCGGGCAAGATATGACACAAGGTCAATTTTTAAGCGGAGTTTAACAGGTTTGAATTCAGAGTTTTCCTTCTCCTAGACTAGTTGCCTCACTAAGGCTGAAAAACTTCAGTCTGTCCTACTATTTACCCAGAGCTGGAGGGAGAATAATTGGATTCATACCTTTCCCAAGGGTATTAGTGCTATGTGAAATGCAATCAGTCTCGTCCAGGATTTGAACTCGTGTTGCCGCGTCCATTTCCTGCGACGATAACCATTACACCACGGGCACCTTTAAGTATTCCAATCTAATACAAATAATTTGCTCACAGTTGTATGGTTTCAAGCATTCCTATCAAATGCAAATAATTTGCATACAGTTCTATGGTTTCAAGTATTCTTATCTATTACAAATAATTTGCACAAAGTTCTATGGCTTCAAGTATTCCTATCAAATACAAATAATTTACACATCGTTGTAGGGTTTCAAGTATTCTTATCTAATACAAATAATTTGCACACAATTGTATGGTTTCAAATAACCACTTCTATCCAATAATATTTAATGAGGTATTTACTCAAAAATAATTGATAACATGTCAAGCACCTATTTATACCCCCGGCTATGAGTTAAATAGTACCACTACTGTCCTATAAGGATGGCTTCGGCATGAGATAACCCATGAATGTTGATATGCCATTAAACAAAGAAACCTGTCTGAGGTTATTTTATGCTGTCGTTGTTTCTCAAGAATGTTTTGCTCTCTTATATGTTAACAAGTATTTTTGTCAAACACAAGAAAATTGCGTGCAATTCTATGATGAAAAATAGGAGGATAACCTCAAAAATATCTAAGTTCTTATAGAAAGTACTTTAAAGGAGACTAAGACACCCTGCCCTTAGGTTATATTTTTGTTAATATTAGGAGATTAGGATCTCTGAGGGGGCATATAGGAAATGAACTAAACTAACCGAGTTCAAATCCTGGACAAGGCTGTCTGCATCTCACCTTAGGAAAAGCAAAAATCAGACTCTTCTTCCAGCCTACTCAGATTACCTGAGTGTCCTGATATGACATTAATATATCTGATGGTGAAGCTCCAGCCAAGGAGCTATGAGGGATGTGGAGTACACCTTCATTGCCATTGCTACCAGGTCCACTCTGACCTGGAGTAGTAGCACCTAATATGCTTCTAACTATGGGTCAAATAGAACAAACTGTGTGCAAACAAATGACTGATGTTGAATTGTGACTATTATATAACAATAATTTAACTGTGTACAAAAAGGAGCTCAGACTTGTTTAAGAATGTTATTTACAAAATGTGATTACAAACCATATATACATGTATATATATATATATAAGTAGTAAAGTTGTCGACCGTAGTCAAGGGTGCCCAGAACACTCCCTTTTTAATAGCTACTACACCGAGGTGCAGGGGGGGCGCCACTCCATTCCTTGGATTGCTCCACTTTACCCTTGATACATACCTTATATTGCTGAGTGTTAAGCAAGGAGGTATCAAGTACCATTTTTAAAGTCTTTAGTATGACCCGACCTGGGATTGAACTCAGGTCTCCCGGACCATTGGCGAACACTCTACCCACAAGGCCAATGAGCCGGTATATTTGATATATATGTATAAACTGGATTTGGCATTAAATAATAAACAATTGTTGAAATATCATATAACCCAACCAAATCCTCTTCTTCCAACATGGTACTATTTACCAACCCCTCCGTTCGAGCAGGATATGACACAAGGTCAATTTTTAAGCGGAGTTTAACAGGTTTGAATTCAGAGTTTTCCTTCTCCTAGACTAGTTGCCTCACCAGGACTGAAGAACCTAGTCTGTCCTACTATTTACCCATAGCTGGAGAGAGAATAATTGGATTCATACCTTTCCCAAGGGTATTAGTGCTATGTGAAATGCAATCAGTATCGTCCAGGATTTGAACTCGTATCGCTGTGTTCATTTCCTACGGCGATAACGACTACACCACGGGCACCTCCACCTTCTTCCAACATGGTAAATAGTAGAATTAAAAATACAGTTTGGAAAATCTGTGGCATCATTCTTCATGTGTGGGTATCCATTGTATGACACTTAATTAGATCTGGTGGTGAGGCTCTAGTTCTAGGACTCAGGACAGTGTAGATTCACCTCTTCATTCCTATCACTCCTAAGTCCACTCGGACT
>CAUZXS010006067.1:50000-95000 GCA_963585895.1 Sepioteuthis lessoniana
GTTACTGAAGTGAAAGAAATATAAGCTGGCAATTTTTGATAGCTGAGGTGATTGAAGAAATATTTCTTAATACTCATTTTGGTGTAGATTTTCTTTTGAGATCTGAAAAACAACAAAAAAATTTTTTTCATATTAAGCAGCATTTACTTTTAATTTAAATCTGCATTTGGACTAAATGATAATAAAAATATTTTGAAACACCAAAATGTTTGTGTGTGTGTATATTCATATATATCTGGTAGTGAGGCTTCAGATCTAGAGAGTGTAAAATAACTTCATTGATATACAAGGTATGCAATTACCTCACCTCTAAGCATGAAATAACCCCACCAAGTGTGTGTGTGTATATAAGTGGTGCTTTCAATAAGTTTCCAGACTTTTTTTTTTTTGTACAGGCATTTAAAATTGGTGTAGACTCTTGAAATTTCAGTATGTTATTGCTATACATATTATGAGATGACTGACCAATTTTTATGATTTCAGTTTCAAATCAACAGCTACGGCAGCAATTGGAATACACCCTACTAAAGCCTGATTGTCACAGCTGGTGAATTTCAAAATTGCAATTTGGATGTGAGGAAGAATGAATAATATGCAATAAAATTCTGTTTTAAACTTGGAAAAAATGCCATAGAAACATATGGAATGCTTCAGACTGCTTTTTGACCATCTTGCATGAATCGAGCATCTGTTTTTGAGTGGCATAAGAGATTCAAAGGAAGGCAGGGAGTCTGTGAGGGAGGAGGAGAGGTGTGGGAGGAGTAAGGAAGTCAATAGACCAGAGTTGATAGGCCAAAGGGTTAGGGTTAGGATTACTATGTTGAGGTTTTAAGGGAGTTCAGGAAGACATTCCACGGAAGAGGCCAGCACTCTTCAAATTGGGTTAGTGGCATTTCCACCAGGACAAAGCACCAGTCCACAACTCCATACTTGTCACAGACTATTTGACCAAGATGAGCATCAATATAGTTCCTCACCCTCCCTATAGTCCAGACCTTGCTCCCTGTGATTTTTGGTTATTCCGTAAGCTCAGAGGCTGTCATTACGAGAGAATTGAGGAGATGAAAGAGGCTGTGATGAGGGTCACTGACACGCTCACACAAGAGGACTTCCATGGGGTCTTCCAGAAGTTGTTGGAACGGTACGACAAGTGTATTGCAGCTGGAGGAGATTACTTCGAAGGGGACTAGAGTTTCATGTGTGTACTATAAATAAAAGTGCCCATAGGAAAAAAGTCTGGAAACTTATTTAATGATCCTCATATATATATATATATATATATATATATATACACACACATACAAATTTCTCTTGGATGCCACAATTTACAGCATATATATATATATATATATATATATATATATATATTGCAGTGTATAAGTCAATCTGGCATATAAATCAACCTCAAGATTCTTGCTTAGACCTATACCGGTTGTATAGGTTGACGCCCCACCCCCAAAAAAACACACAGTAGGCAACTGATAGGCCAAAACTTACCCACTAGGCCAAGATGAGGATAGACTATGATAAACTCTATTTCCAATGCTGTACTATGTAAGCACAATAATAATGCCAATGTGTGTGTGTGTGTGTATATATATATATATATATATATATATTGTATTGTAACAGTGTTGGTTGTCACTATCTCACATCGTGGGTTTGTGGTGATACTAAAAATCACTTATATGTCCACACACAATAATATGCAAATATAACCTGCATGCACACATAAAGAGTTATAGATAATTCTAACGTTCTTTTGACTGTATTTTTCAATTTTTTTGATTTCTTTATAATCTTTCGTTATCTGCCTGATGATTGTCATTTATAAAACCCAAGGTCACAGACAAGCTTTCATGCTATTAAATATATATATATATATATATATATATATATATATATATATATTCAATAAACTATTATAACTCTGGTAGTATATGGTATATGAAAGTAAAGATGGATCTGAATCCGACAAATCCATATTTACTTTCATACTGTCCTTTTGAAAAAAAAAAAACCCAAATACATTCTTACACAACATCTAACATGGATGACTTTAAAACAATCTGTATATATGAAAACTTACCTATCGTAGTGTATTAAATCAACCATCGATGAAACCTGCAAATCTTATACATTAGAGTTCATATTCATATGAATTCCCAATCAATTACTCTATCATGAAATTGCTAAGATAAACAACACACTGTAATTGTCTGACTGGCTGAATGAGTGCTGTGATGTTCCATTTAGTCAGTGTGATATAGCGTTAATGAAACTACTACAAATTAAGTATTAGATCATTTCATATAAATCTCTGTTAATTTGTTGAATATGTTTACCGAACACAAATTTAAGTTGGAAATGTTTGTGGCAGTCTGCTGGAGTTATGGTAAGTGGTGTATAATGATTAAGGAATACTCTTCTCCTGGTTGACCATTCTGTGGTAAAGGTTTGGATTTCAGTCGTGCTGTATAAGTTGACTCCTAGCCCCCATTCTATGCTATATCAGCCTTGTTGGCTGGGGCTGTAGAACACACCAACAACATCTTTGCAGATAGGAGACCCCCCACAAAAAACAAAAAAAAACCCCAAAAACAAGTGTTCTGGATATGAAACTAAACAAACTGATGGTGAGGCTCTGAAAATGCTGGAGGTTTGGGGAATACGGAGTACCCCTTCATTGCCATTGCTTCCAGGTCCACTCTGACTTGGAGTGGTAGGACCTGAGAAGGTTCTATCTATGGGTCAAATAGAACTAAACTATATAATTATGCTAAACTGAATTGTTTTAAACTCACTGTTTTTACATTTTATTGTGTGTAAACAAAAAACAATACTTAAACTAAATTGAATTGTTTGCCCAGTCAGCTGGAGCTGTAGAATACACTGACTGCTTCTCTGCAGTGGGATAAGACTCCCCTAACAAGTGTCCTGGGTATGAAATTAAACAATCTGATAATGAGCTTCCGGGAATGCAGAGTACCCCTTCATTGCCATCACTCCCAGGTCCACTCTGGCCCAGAGAGGTAGCACCTGATATAGGTTAAATAGTATTGAACTGTTAGTTATACATAGCAATACATGGAACCATTTAACTTTGTTAGAAATAGAACTGCTGGATCAATTAACTGTGTGTATCTACAAAATGAGTTTACAAATTATATATTCAATATGTAAAAAACTGGATTTGGCATTAAATAACCAACAATGGTTGATATGCCATAAAACCCAACCAAACCCTATATATTTAATATATATCTATAAAAAGGATTTGCCATTAAATAACCTACAATGGTTGATATGCCATAAAACCCAACCAAACCAAATCATATATATTTGATATATATGTATAAAAAGGATTTGGCATTATATAACCTACAACAGTTGATACGCCATAAAACCCAACCAGACCAAATCATATATATTTAATATATATATATATATATATATAAAGAGGACTTGGCATTAAATAACCTACAATGGTTGATATGCCATAAAATCCAACCAAACCAAATCATCTATATCTAATATATATGTATAAAGAGGATTTGGCATTAAATAACCTACAATGGTTGATATGCCATAAAACCTAACCAAACCAAATCATATATATATTTAATATATATGTATTAAGAGGATTTGGCATTAAATAACCTACAATGGTTGATATGCCATAAAACCCAACCAAACCAAATCATATATATTTAATATATATGTATTAAGAGGATTTGGCATTAAATAACCTACAATGGTTGATATGCCATAAAACCCAACCAAACCAAATCATATATATTTAATATATATGTATAAAGAGGATTTGGCATTAAATAACCTACAATGGTTGATATGACATAAAATCCAACCAAACCAAATCATCTATATCTAATATATATATATATATATATATAAAGAGGATTTGGCATTAAATAACCTACAATATTTGATGTGGCATAAAACCCAACCAAACCATGCAATATGCATATATAATATGAGCCTTCTACTACAATCAGTCAGTTCCCATTTCTTTATTTTGTCTCTTCAATTTCAAGTGCATATTTTATTTTCATTTCATGGCAACTTTTAATCATTACTCGCTCAGCCTCAACGAGGAATCAGATCATGACATAGTATATGACCTCTCATATTGAGGGCTTCTAACTTGAGAGCCATTTTAGTCACCTGACTGAGACCATCCAATGAGAGCTGTGGTCATAGATTGACCTCAAGTTCAGTGGCTGTCCATCATATTAGTTAACTGGTAGTATTTTTCTACTCAGGACTCAACTTGAATGCTACACTAAAAATAGATATCATAATCTATTATGGCAAAAATAGATACCATGATCTTATTATGATGATATCATAAATAGATATCATGATCATATTGTGCCAAAAATAGATATCATGATCATATTGTGCCAAAAATAGATATCATGATCTATTATGTAAAATTTTGACTAACTGGTGGGTAGAGTGTTCACCAATGGCCCAGAAGACCAGGGTTCAATCCCAGGTTGAGTCGTACCAAAGATTCAAAAATTGGTACTTGATGCCGCCTTGCTTAACACTCAGCATTATAAGGTACATATCAAGGGTAAAGTGGAGCATTCTAGGGAAAGTAGTAGTGCATTCCCTTATACCTTGGTGTAGTAGCTTTTGAAAAGGGAGCCTTTTGGTCACCAACTTTACTTATTTTTATCTTTCAGGGTTTTTGGACTATTGTCTTCATCTTTATTGTTATATTCACAATGTTTTGACCATTGTGTCCTCTGGCCTTCTTCAGGCGTTTCTTGTTGAACTCAGGAACCTATATAGAACTTTGAGTCACGTCTTTTATTCAATCAACAGGGGTCACTTGTTCTGATTCCGTTAACCAAAACAGGTTATAAGTGTGTTATGGTACCTACCTTATGGACTATGATGAACTCTTCCTATTACTATGAATACCGGGAGAATATTCCTCTTAGTGTTGAGTTAACTCCTGTTTGGCAGTAAGACTGACGTTCCACACTCTTTTACCTATGCTGTTTTTACACTTTTGTTCAATATACTTGTTTCACGTAATCCCGAGTTCGTGTCTTTCTTCCGGACCTTTTACTGGTACACAACAAAGTGTAAAGTATTCCTGTATTGTTACTTGCCTGCAGTCAGGATTGAACCCGCAACCTCCAGATGATTGAAGCTTAGGAAATGTTGTGAATATGACAATAAAAATGAAGACAGTTGTCCGAAAACCCTGAATGATAGAAACCATCAAGCTTTGGGTCAGATATTCAGATAACTAATCTACTTACTTATTTTATGAATAATTTTAGCATATCTGTTCATTTTCTACAAAAAAAAATTTGTTTTTTTTCTTGACTACACCATTCAATCATTTATTTTTCTTTGGAGGTGCCCGTGGTGGAGTCGTTGTCGTTGTAGGAAATGGACACGGCGACACAAGTTCAAATCCTGGACAAGACTGATTGCATTTCACATAGCACTAATACCCTTGGGGAAGGTATGAATACAATTATTCTCCCTCCAGCTATAGGTAAATAGTAGGACAGACTAGGTTCTTCAGCCTTGGTTAGGCAACTAGTCTAGGAGAAGGAAAAACTCTGAATTCAAACCTGTTAAACTCCGCTTAAAAATTGACCTCGTGTCATATCCTGCCCGAGCGGAGGGGTTGGTAAATAGTGTAATCATTTATTTTTCTGTATTGAGCCGGGAATATTTGGAATTTATATTTCTTCTTGCCATCTATTTCTTCACAAAAATGTCCACTGGGCAATTGTGTCTTCTATTTTATAGAAAACCAAAGAAATTTAAATTGTTTTTCGTTTTAGCTATTGTTGGCCTAGTGAGTAGAGTGTTCGCCAATGATCCGGAAGACCTGGGTTCAATCCCAGGTCATGTCATACCAAAGACTTTACAAATGATACTTGATACCGCCTTGCTTAACACTCAGCGATATAAGGTACGTATCAAGGGTAAAGTAGAGCAATCCAGGGAAAGGAGTAGCGCCCTCCCTTACACCTTGGTGTAGTAGCAATTGAAAAGGGAGCCTTCTGGTCACCCCCGACTAAGGGAGACAACTTTACTTTACTTATATAAAGTTTGCATTGTTAATGGACAAGAGTGCTCAATATCAGAGATAGAGTATGTAGCTACAAGAGACATTCGATAAACAAAGGAAATTTAGAAAAAAAAAAAAAAAATCCAAAATTTTTTTTCATAAATAGTTTGCAATGTTGAAAATTGGTTTATTGTAAAAAATTATTTTAATCTTGAAAAATTTTTTGTTTTGATACTATTCAAAATGGTGACAAATCAGATTGGTTCAGGCTCGAACAGAGGTCTGTCATCAAATCTTTGGTGGCTGAGGTGCATTCATTTCTTCTATCATCAATACACCAAGCAACTATATGCTGCTGCTTCTTCTTCTTTTTCTCAGGTTTGCTAAGCAATGAGCTTACATACCCAGCCCTTGCTATCCTGTTACCCTGAGCTGGATCCTGAGTGGCTAAAAAGATGAAACACTATGCTATGTAAATCATACACTAGCACCACCATACCACTTCTCTAAACATGCAATTATTTAAGGGGAGATAACTCGTATGCTCACTACAAGAAGTTTACTGCAAAAATTATTCTAATTTAAAAAAATATTAGTCATTCAAAGTGACAACGAATCAAATAGTGCATCATGCTTGAACAAAGATCTGTCATGAAATTTTGAGTGACTGAAAAGTGCAAATTATGTGAAATTTACAGAAGATTGTGTTAGCCATAAAAACATTTACAAATGCCCGTGGTGTAATGGTTATCGTCATAGGAATTGGACACGACGATACGAGTTCAAATCCTGGACGAGACTGATTGCATTTCACATAGCACAAATACCCTTGGGAAAGGCATGAATCCAATTATTCTCCCTCCAGCTATGGGTAAATAGTAGGACAGATTAGGTTCTTCAGCCTTGGTGAGGCAACTAGTCTAGGAGAAGGAAAACTCTGAATTCAAACCTGTTAAACTCCGCTTAAAAATTGACCTTGTGTCATATCCTGCCCGAGCGGAGGGGTTGGTAAATGTGATATGATAAAAACATTTACAAATCAGCTAAACATGAGTTTGTCACTCTGAGGATGAGTTGAAAGGACAGCCTATGGACTCTCTAGTAAAGAAAAAGTTCTGGGCTCAGCAGTAAGTAAAGAAGGTGATGTTGATTTCTGGGACATAAAAAGGACCCATCATAATTGATTTCCTTGAGAAAGGTGCAACTGTAAATAGTTTGATTTGGTTTCTTTGTTTAATGGCATATCAACCTTTGTGGGTTATTTAATGCTAAAGCCATTCTTCTAGAAGAACAGTGGTAGTGCTATTTAACCCTTAGCTTGGAGGATAAGGGGGATCAATACCTTTTCCAAGGGTATTTGTCTGAAAGTGATCGTAATAGTGTGACTGGAGTTTGAACTCGTGTGCTACAATTTCGCAGACCATTGCTTTAACCATTACACCATGAGGACACCCCCAACTGTAAATAGTGCTTCCTATTGCCAACTCCTTAGGCAATATTTCACCTTTTTTTTTTTTTTTTCTTTTTTTAATTGAATAATAAACAGACAACCAACGCAGCATGGTGATTGCCAGTTTTACGTTTTCTGTGATCTTAAAACAAGATAACCACTCACAGATGAACTAACTTGTTTAACTATTTTTATAACTTGTATTTTAAATCTGTTGGTAATGCTTACCTAGTCTTTCCTTAATGTCACCGACTGAATTCTGTAGGGTCTGCGTCAAGGAGAGAAGCATTTGGTCCAAGGTCAAATTCTCCATCCAAGGGAGGGTGACGTTCATCCTTTTTCTTACCTTCTTCTTCAGCTCTCTTTCTGCAAGCAAATAAAAACATTTGAATAAGATGAGAAAAAAAAAATATAGGTCAAGCAACACCTGACAAGATAGCAGCTATATGGCCAGATGCCTCCTATCTCTTAAACCACCCAAGTAAGACAAATAAGATATGCTAGGCACTGCTGGAGTAGTAAAGAGGAAGTCATAAGGGATCCTATTTACCCAACACCTCCGCTCGGGCAGGATATGACACAAGGTCAATTTTTTTTAAGCAGAGTTTAACAGGTTTGAATTCAGAGTTTTCCTTCTCCTAGACTAGTTGCCTCACCAAGGCTGAAGAACACAGTCTGTCCTACTATTTACCCATTGCTGGAGGGAGAATAATTGGATTCATACCTTTCACAAGGATATTAGTGCTATGTGAAATGCAATCAGTCTCGTCCAGGATTTGAACTCGTGTCGCCGTGTCCATTTCCTACGACGATAACGATTATACCACTGGCACTTCCATAAAGTCATAAGTGATGTTCTCTAATGGACTCCTACAAATGTTGGCTGACGAGCAACGGCCTACATCAGCTCTGTATGGACACTGAATGCACTCTAGAGGACCTGCCAGGTGTAATGGTCAATATAGCAAGAGGGAGTCAAGGGATTCTGTGCTAGGACGCGAACTGAGTTCCCTACTCATATTGTGTACAATTAAATGTTGTATTATATGACGTGCATACAATAAGTTTCCAGACTTTTTTTGTACAGGCATTTAAAATTGTTGTAGACTCATGAAAATCCAGTATGTTATTGCTATACATCTTATGAGATGCCTGACCAATTTTTATGATTTCAGTTTCAAATCAACAGCTACAGTAGCAATTGGAATTCACCCTACTAAAGTCTGATGGTCACAGCCGGTGAATTTAAAAAATGCAATCTGGACGTGAGGACACTTTAGAAGAATGATATGCAATAAAATTCTGTTTTAAACTTGAAAAAAATGCCACAGAAACATATGGAATGCTTCAGACTGCTTTTTGACCATCTTGCATGAATCGAGCATCAGTTTTTGAGTGGCATAAGAGATTCAACGAAGGCAGGGAGTCTGTGAGGGATGATGAGAGGTGTGGGAGGAGTAACAAAGTCAATACACCAAACGATTGGCCAAAGGCTTAGGGTTAGGGTTACTATGTTGAGGTTTTAAGGGAGTTCAGGAAGAGATTCCGTCGGAAGAGGCCAGCACTCTTCAAATCGGGTCAGTGGCATTTCTACCAGGACAAAGCACCAGTCCACAACTCCATCCTTGTCTCAGACTATTTGACCAAGATAAGCATCAAGACAGTTTCTCACCCTCGCTATAGTCCAGGCCTTGCTCCCTGTGACTTTTGGTTATTCCCTAAGCTCAGAGGCTGTTGTTATGAGACAATTGAGGAGATGAAAGAGGCTGTGATGAAGGTCATTGACACGCTCACACAAGAGGACTTCCATGGGGCCTTCCAGAAGTTGTTGGAATGGTACAAGTGCATTGCAGAGATTACTTCGAAGGGGATTAGAGTTTCATGTGTGTAGTTTCAATAAAAGTGCCCTACGATAAAAGTCTGGAAACTTATCGTATGCACCTCGTATTAATTGACTTGTTCTGTTTTCTAGTGAATATTCTGTGTTCGGTTGCTCTCTTTGGAATAACTGAATGCATTATAAGAAATGGGGTGTCAACTGCAAATTGAATTTTGCATTTTTTGAGGTACAGGCATTCAAACATTAATAGGTATAAATTTACCGAGCTTCAGTAAAGTACTAGATGGAAAAAAACCAAAAAGGTTGCTTTTAAATTTCCAAAACTTCAAAAAGATTCATGATCAAAATTATACCAATAGATATGCGGTCAATGCAATGGTCAATCCCACACATAGATATGCGGTCAATACAATGGTCAATCCCTCACATAGATATGCAGTCAATGCAATGGTCAATCCCACACATAGATATGCGGTCAATACAATGGTCAATCCCTCGCATAGATATGCGGTCAATGCAATGGTCAATACCACACATAGATATGCGGTCAATGCAATGGTCAATCCCTGGCATAGATATGTGGTCAATGCTATGGTCAATCCCACACATAGATATGTGGTCAATACAATGGTCAATCCCTCGCATAGATATGCGGTCAATGCAATGGTCAATCCCACACATAGATATGCAGTCAGTACAATGGTCAATCCCTCGCATAGATATGCGGTCAATGCAATGGTCAATCCCACACATAGATATGTGGTCAATACAATGGTCAATCCCTCGCATAGATATGCGGTCAATGCAATGGTCAATCCGACACATAGATATGCGGTCAATACAATGGTCAATCCCTCGCATAGATATGTGGTCAATGCTATGGTCAATCCCACACATAGATATGCAGTCATTGCAATGGTCAATCATATGCATCTTGTTCTTCTTACCTTGCCACTTCTTTTTTCAGTTGCTCATGTTTCATCAACAATCGTTTTCGTTCACTGAATGTTTTCCTCACTCGGTAGCCACGGAAGACAGACTGAAAATAAAAAAGAAAATAAAACAAAAAATTAAAAGGAGGAGGTTTCTATGTTCCTTTGTTGATATTATCTAAACAATAATCTTTCTTTATCTCTCCCCTCCCTCTTAAAAGCTTTCCTTGATGGTTTTTCTTGGTTGGTTGGTATTTAATGACATATCAACCATTGTGGGTTCATCATCATCATGTCATGCTGAGCCTCTCTTGCCACTTTTCCCTATTGTTCATCGCCTCAGGCAGGTCTTCTGGACAGCATCCCATATCCTCACATAGTTGCTGAATGTGTGTTCGTGCTGGTCATCCTGCTTTTGCACAGCCATGTGTGGGGGTCCACAAGAGTACATCACGAGAATTCGTCCCTGCTTCTTCAGCAGTGTCCTGCATGTCTGGTTAATGCCAAATCTTAATATATATATGATTTGCAAGCAAATAGTTTGTAGGTAACTTTATAAACAAGTTGTTAGAGTTCATTTATTTGCACACATTTAAATAGTTTGAAGTATTACTATCAATCAGTAATAATTCTATCTAATATCAATAATTTGTTTGCACGCAGTTAAATGGTTTCAAGTATTCCTATCTAACATTAGTAATTCTATTTATCAAATATTCCTATTTAATTCAAATAATTTGCACACAGCAAACTAACTAATAATAATAACCCTTAATAAATGAAAACCGATCTATTTGACCCAGAGATGGGACCCTAAATACGACCACTCCAGGTCAGAGTGGACCTGGGAGTAATGGCAATGAAAGGGTACTCCACAATCTCCAGAGCACTAGAACTGTTTCGGTTTCTTTGCTTAATGGCAAATCAACCTATGTGGGTCTGGCATTAAATAACCTACAATCGTTGATATGCCATAAAACCCAACCAAATCAATTCATATATATTTAATATATATGTATAAAGAGGATTTGGCATAAAATAACCTACAATGGTTGATATGCCATAAAACCTAACCAAACCAAATCATATATATTTAATATATATGTATAAAGAGGATTTGGCATAAAATAACCTACAATGGTTGATATGCCATAAAACCTAACCAAACAAAATCATATATATTTAATATATGTGTATAAAGAGGATTTGGCATTAAATAACCTATAAGGGTTGATATAAAACCCAACCAACCCAAAACTTGGGAAATGTATGAACCCCCTTATCATATCCACCCCAAGGCTGTGGATCAATAGTACCACTATTATTCTTCTACAAGGAAGGCTTTGGCATTAATTAACCTATAGAGGTTGATATGCCATTAAAGAAACCAACCCACTGAGTGACAACAAGTACAGTAATTTTGTTTTTGTATGCCCGTCTAAGCAAAGCTTAGTAAATAAGAATTTCTGTAAGCATTGGAAAAAAGAATCAGAGGTGTGGAAAGTCGTTTGTTTTCAGCGGTCAAGAATTAATCAAAGCATTACTGATAGAATTGGGTGATTAACAATGCATTTACATTATTCATATAATGATTTTATAATTAAAAAATGGATTGGAAATCAGGAAAAAGGGATTGTCAGTGGTCAGGAAGCATTAATGATAGAATACTTTTGCTGATTGTTATCAATGATTTTGTATTCACAAAAGAAAAGATTATTTTTATTTTTTTAAAAAAAAGTTTTCAATATTCTATCAAAGACTTTGCCAATTGAAGACAAATGGAATTCATACAGGGATAAGGTTAGGGCCTCTCCCCTCTTTTTGTTTTTTTAATGTGTGATTTTATTTATTTTTTTCCATATAAAAGCATTTTTTTGATTGTGGACATTTTTCATTCATTTTCATGAAGAGTTAATCAGAATTCTATTTGATCTACTAGCAGAGGGGAGGGTTACAGTCAGTCACCTCCTATTCTCTAAAAAGCCAAATTCTTCTTCTTCCTCCCTATTTTTGATTCTTTCACTCACTCTTCCCACCTTTCCTGTTTTCTTCATTCTCTCTTTCCTCACTCACTCCATTTCTTTCCCCACGACCCAGTATCATCCATTCAATCCTCCCTTTCTCTTATTGTCCCTTGGCTTTTTTCACTCACTCTTCCTATCCCTCTTCTATTCTTCTTTCTCTCTTTCCTCACTCACTCCATCCTCCCTTTCTCTTATTGTCCCTTGGCTTTTTTCACTCACTCTTCCTATCCCTCTTCTATTCTTCTTTCTCTCTTTCCTCACTCACTCCATCACTCTCCCTACTACCCAGTATCAGCCATTCAATCCTCCCTTTCTCTTATTGTCCCTTGGCTTTTTTCACTCACTCTTCCTATTCCTCTTCTATTCTTCTTTCTCTCTTTCCTCACTCACTCCATCACTCTCCCTACTACCCAGTATCAGCCATTCAATCCTCCCTTTCTCTTATTGTCCCTTGGCTTTTTTCACTCACTCTTCCTATTCCTCTTCTATTCTTCTTTCTCTCTTTCCTCACTCACTCCATCACTCTCCCTACTACCCAGTATCAGCCATTCAATCCTCCCTTTCTCTTATTGTCCCTTGGCTTTTTTCACTCACTCTTCCTATCCCTCTTCTATTCTTCTTTCTCTCTTTCCTCACTCACTCCATCACTCTGTCCACTACCCAGTATCAGCCATTCAATCCTCCCTTTCTCTTATTGTCCCTTGGCTTTTTTCACTCACTCTTCCTATCCCTCTTCTATTCTTCTTTCTCTCTTTCCTCACTCACTCCATCACTCTGTCCACTACCCAGTATCAGCCATTCAATCCTCCCTTTCTCTTATTGTTCCTTGACTTCTTTCACTCACTCTTCCTATCCCTCTTCTATTCATTATCATCTTTGATTTTCTTTCCTTTCTTCTACCCATTTCTATGTGTTACCTCCATTCTTTCTTCATCTTCTTCCTTTTCTTATGGACTTTTTTTTTTCTTTTTGTGGGGAGAAAATATGACAGTATTAGGGTTTTTTTTCTTGTAGTTATAATCACTTTAAAATTTCAAGCATCTATTTACTTACTAGTTTGTTCTTGATAAATTTATAGATATATTACTTTGTGGAAATTTCACAGAATACACGCATATTTAAGCTATGAATAACATCTTAAGGTAAATTATTGTCAATCTTCAAATCTGGTGAAATAACAATACCTCCCTCCAAATAAAAAATGGAAGTAGCTCCCATTTGAATGTAAATATATCTCATTTTTTAAAAATAAATTTAACTTCTTTTTTTGTTAACCAAGTGGTTCAATTTGCAATAAGGCCAAATTTTTTTACTGTTCTAACCTTTTTTTTTGCAACTGCATGTTAACCAATCAAGGGTTATTTCTTGCCTTGAGGTTAGGGAATTGCATTCATTGTACATTTATATTTAAATTTTTGTGAAGTTTAAGAGTTTTTTTTGTATACAGTTATATGATCTAACATAATTAATGTGCATAGTGTTGTATGATTTCTAGTACTACTAATGTAATAATTATTTGGTTTCAAGTAATTATAGTTAATGATAGAAATTTGTTTGCTCACAGTTATATGGTTTGGTTGTATGGCATATCAACCATTGTAGGTTATTTATTGCCAAATCCTCTTTATATATATATATATATATATATATATATATGAAATATATATGATTTGATTTGGCTGCGTTTTATGGCATATCAACCACTGTAGCTTATTTAATGCCAAATCCTCTATATACATATATATTAAATTATATGATTTCGTTTGGTTGAGTTGGGTTGTGTTTTATGGCATATTAAAAATTGCTGGTTATTTAGTGCCAAATCCTCTTTATACATATATATTAAATATATATGATTTTGGTTGAGTTTTTAGCCATATCAACTCTTTCACCCTGTTTAATGCCAAATCCTGTATATACATATATATCAAATATATATGATTTGGTAGGGTTTTATAATCCTCAATATTATTTGTTGTTTGCACATATACATAAAAAGTAAAGTTGGCAACCTTAGTTGAGGGTGATCCAAAGGCTCCCTTTTCAATTGCTACTACACTGAGGTGTAGGGGAGGGCACTACTCCTTTCCCTCGATTGCTCCACATTACCTTATAGTACTGAGTGTTAAGAAAGGCAGCATCAGGTACCATTTTTTGGTATGACTTGATCTGGGATTGAACCCTGGTCTCCCGGACCACTGGTGAACACTCTACTCATGTAATATATATTTCTATATATAAATGCTCTATCATTGATATTGATCACTATTTAACAATACTGCAACATTTGGTCTTCCATTAACACATCAAGTGAGCTCGTAAGAACCATAAACCCCTCTCTTTCTATATATATATATATATATATATATATATATATGATTTGTAAACACATAGTTTGTAGATAACATTTTTAAATGAGTCAGAACTCATTTGTACACAATAAAATAAGTTCAATCAAGTATTGCTATGTAACATTAACAATTAAACATCAGTCATTTGTTTGAACACAGTTAAATGGTTATACCCATATCATATCAGAGTGAATAGTTAGTAGGTAATTTCATTTTTAGAAAAGTTAGAGCTAATTTGTTTGCATACAAGGATTGCTATTGTTTGCACATAGTTAAATGGTTTCAAATATTACTCTTAACATGAATGATTTTCTCAACAAAATTCATTTGCAAAAAGATATATGATTCTAAGTATTGCTATGTTATACCAATAATTCAGTTTTTGCACACATTTAAATGGTTTCAAGTATTCCAATCTAACATAAATAATTCTATTCAGTATCAGTCCTTTGCACATTCTTAAGTAGCTTCAGGTATTGCTATCTAACACAATTAGTTTTATTTTCACACAGTTAAATGGTTCCAAGCATTGCTATGTAACACTAACAGTTCAGTTTAACATCAATAATTTTTTGTCACACAGTAAAATGGTTAAATGGTTCGATTTGATCAGTAGATAGGACCCAAACAGGGAGCACCACTCCAGCTCAGAGTAGAACTGGAAGTAATGGCAATGAATGGGAATTCCACATTTGCCAAAGCTCTAGGATTGAAACCTCACCATCAGATGCAGTTTATGGTCATATCCAGGATACTTGTTGGGAGGTCTTACCTCTTTGGAGAGATGCAGTCGGCATATTTTACTGCTTTTCTAAGGGCATTAATCTGAAAGTTAACATAACAGTGTGGAGTTTGAACTCACTAGGAAGAAGAAACTATATGGCAATTACACAAGAATGCTGTGTGCAATCCTGAACAAGTCCTGGCAGCAACACCCACAAGACACCAACTGTACGGCCACCTGCCCCCATCACGAAAACTATTCAAGTTAGACGAACCAGACATGCAGGACACTGCTGGAGAAGCAGAGATGAACTCATAAGAGATGTACTCTTATGGATCCCCACACATGGCCGCACAAAAGCAGGGCGAACAGCTCGAACGTACATTCAGCAGATATGTGAGGATACAGGATGTTGTCCTGAAGACCTACCTAGGGCGATGAACGATAGGGAGGAGTGGCGAGAGAGGGTCAGGGATATCCGTGCTACCAGCACGATATGATGATGATGTTACAGTCCAGCATATTACCTACTATGCTACAGAGACTCTCATACTCTTGTGATAGTCACCCATCTACTGGCATGCAAGCAATGGAATAATTACAGTGCTTGCCATCTCTTGATGGCCACCTCTCTAATAGCATGTAAATATAGTACTTGGCATCTCTTGGTCACCCATCTACTGGCATGCAAGCTATGGAATGATTACAGTGCTTGCCATTTCTTGATGGCCACCTCTCTAATAGCATGTAAATATAGTACTTGGCATCTCTTGGTCACCCATCTACTGGCATGCAAGCTATGGAATGATTACAGTGCTTGCCATCTCTTGATGGCCACCTCTCTAATAGGGTGTCCTCGTGGTGTAAAGGGGGGTGTCCTCGTGGTGTAATGGTTAAAGCGATGAACTGCGGAATCGTAGTACGCGAGTTCGTACTCCAGTCGCGCTATTATGTTCACTTTCGGGCAAATACCCTAGGGAAAGGTATGAACCCCCTTATTCTCCCTCCAGCTATGGGTAAATAGTAGGACGGACTAGGTTCTTCAGCCTTGTTGAGGCAACTAGTCTAGGAGAAGGAAAACTCTGAATTAAAACCTGTTAAACTCCGCTTAAAAATTGACCTTGTGTCATATCCTGCCTGAGCGGAGGGGTTGGTAAATAGTACCTCTCTAATAGCATGTAAATATAGAACTTGGCATCTCTTGGTCACCCATCTACTGGCATGCAAGTCTTGGAATGATTACAATATTGGGTGGTCACTCATGTAGCTACTGAGTAGGTTCATCACTCAACTAGTGAGAAACGGTCATTTTAAGTGGAACTTGACCACAGTCTCACAGAATATGTTGAGTTAATGTTGAAAACTTGCTTAAAGAAATTTTTTAAGTAAATAATTTGTAGAATTTAAAGCATACTCATCAAATTCCTTACCCCCTAAGTGGTACAAAAACAATTCCTCAGACCCCACTTCATCAATGAAATCTGTGGACAATGATAAGTTAAAATATTACCTATACATACTCAATGTTTGGTTGGTTGGGTTTTAGGGCATATCAAACTTTGTAAGTTATTTAACGCCAAATCCATTTTTCATGTGAATAGTCAGTTCTATTTCAAACAATTCTGTTTAGCAAGAGTACACAGTTTAATTGTCCAAAACATTTCTTTTTCAAGCTATTCAGTTTATTCAAACAGTTCTAATTCAGCCAATTCAGTTTAGTATAAGTATGCAGTTTAGTTCTCTTTAACCCATAGATAGGGCCCTATCAGGTGCTACCATTCCGAGCCAGAGTGGACCTGGGAGCAATGGCAATGAAGGGGTTCTCCGCATTAGATTTTGTTTACACACAGTTAAATGTAAAAACAGTTCTATATTAAACAATTCAGTTTTGTGTAAGTACAGTTTCAATGTCAAATGGCATGAAGGGGTTCTCCGCATTCCCCAAAACTCCAGCATTACTGGAACCTCACTATCAATTTGTTTAGTGTCATACTCAGGACACTCATTGGTTTTTTTTGTTTTTTTTTACCCCTCTGCAGAGGTGCAGTCGGTGTATTCTACAGCCCCAGCCGACTAGGCAAACATACACTGGACTTAGTACTTGATGTGAATAGGTGTTTGGGAATCTAAATAAATGTACATGACTCAGCAATTATGGCACACACAGTTGTATGTAATACAGAATTTAGTCAGGCTCTGAACCTAACATTTATTAAATTGTCCAATAAATAAAAAAATAAACTGTTTTTATCTTCTTTGATAATTTTGTCATCTCTTCTTTTGATTCCATTAAAATCCAAAAATAGGTTTCCATATTGTACACTTTGTTGTTCACTTGGTTAAAATTGGCATCAGCACAGAAATTCTTAAAAAGTGTACACACAAAAGTAATGACATCACTCAGTGTTGAGTACAATATGAAAGTCAACAGATCCCGAAACTATCATATACTTTAAAAGTGTTCTTTTTAAAGATGTTTGATGATGCTGTCATCTGGAAAGTTTAATTTGACTCCCAAAACTGGTTTGCATATTGTACACTACGTTCTGTGATGTCATATTTTGTTGTGTCAATTTCTTTTGATTTCATTTAAGTCTAAACTGTACACTACATTCTGTGATGTCATAGTTTGTGTACATTTCTTTTGATCTCATTTAAATCTAATAATAGGTTTGCATATTGTACCCAATGCAATATGATCTGATACATTTTTTCAGTACATTTCTTTTCATTTTAGTCCCAAAATAGGTCTACATATTGTACTCTACAATCTGTGATGTCATATTTTTTTGTATACATTTATTTGCATTCCTGAACAGTTACCAATTCTAAAGAAGTATTCTAAGTTATCTCAGCAGACTATAGTTTTTCTTTTAAGTCAAGAACTTTCACTTTTTCACTTAAAGGAAGAAATCTATGGCTTCTGTTTGGTATATCTGAATTGTAAGCATTGCTACTATACATCATCATTCTTTTTGCATCCACTTATAAATATATATTAGATACCAAGGTTTAATTGTGAATTTGACGTAACTACAATAGAAACAATTTTTGACATCACATATTTGTGTACAATCTGAAAGCCTTTTATGTTCTCAGCCATAACGCTGAACCTGCAAGAAAAAAATAACCTACTAAAAATGCATTCTATGTTTTTTTGTTTTAAAATATTGTGATTTGTTCTTTTAATTTTATTTGAGTTCAAAATCTGGTTTTCATATTGTACACAACATAGGGTGATATTTTGTCGTGTATATTTCTTTTGATTTCATTTAAGTCTAAATTGTACACAGCATAGTGTGATGTCATATTTTGTTGTGTACATTTCCTTTAATTTCATTTAAGTCTAAATTCTACACAGTATAGTGTGATGTCATATTTTGTCGTGTATATTTTTTAAAAATTTCATTTAAGTCTAAATTGTACACAGCATAGTGTGATGTCATATTTTGTTGTGCATATTTTATTTGAATTCATTTAAGTCTAAATTGTACACAGCATAGTGTGATGTCATATTTTGTCGTGTATATTTAAAAAAAATTTCATTTAAGTCTAAATTGTACACAGCATAGTGTGATGTCATATTTTGTTGTGTATATTTCTTTTGATTTCATTTAAGTTTAAATTCTACACGGTATTGTGTGATGTCATATTTTGTTGTGTATATTTTTTAAAATTTCATTTAAATCTAAATTCTACACAGTATAGTGTGATGTCATATTTTGTTGTCTATATTTATTTTATTTAAGTCTAAATTCTACACAGTATAGTGTGATGTCATATTTTGTTGTGTATATTTTTTTTAATATCATTCAAGTCCAAAAATAAGTTTTCATATTGTACACATCACAGTTTGATCTCATACTTTGTAGTGTACATTTCTTTTCATTTCACTTTAGTCCAAAAATATGTTTCCATATTTCCATATACTGATGTCATACTTTGTTGTATACATTTATTCACATTCCTGAACAGACACCAATTCTAAATCAATATCCCAGATCTAAATGGAGTCAGTGCGAAAATTTAGACATTAAGTAGTCTTTAATATTAAAATATTAATAGGATACGTAAACAATTAGTATAAAAAATATATCATTATCAAGTTGTGCTGATCGGACAGATTCTTTTGACTCTCTCCTGCCATCCATCCCTATTAGCCATTACTCTTGTATCTGCACAGAGAAGCTGAACATAAACCTTTGTTGGTTGGCCAATATTAGTGTGTCAATGTGTATGAGTCCACAAAAAACATTTTGCTTATGAGTTTGTCTCAGCTTCTCCAGCGGATCTTGTTCATTTTACATAAATGGTTTGTGAGATGGGAGACAAGTGGTCATATAGCTGCTGTTATGTAGAGTACTGCTTCTAGTTCTTGTTGAAAACAACATCCTTATGTAGTCCCCATCTAGCTTTTTCTCTAAGTGCTTTGATAGAAATCCAGGTGGTGCAACCATATACTAGCACTGATACAGCTACAACTTGGAAGAATTTTGTGTGTATATATATATATATATATATATATATATATATATATATATATATAGGTATATCTTATCAAAGATGACAGACAAGGATTTAACCTAAGTGTTTTATACCCTTTTCTAGTCACAAATGTGGATGGAAACTGTTTAATAAAATGTCTGATATTATATATATCTTTGTGTGTGTGTGTCCATGTTTATACAGTGTATTTATTAAATCCTGCAGCAGATTTATAAGTTATTAACTTATAGTCAGCACAGTCAGCTGGGGGTGTAGAATACACCAACTGCATCTCTGCAGAGGGGTAACCCCCCCCAACAAGTGTCCTGGATATAACATTAAACCACTGGATAGCAAGGCTGGAAGATTTGGGGAACGTAGAGTACTCCTTTAAAGCCATTGCTCCCAGGTCAACTCTGATCCAAAGTGGTAGCACCTGATAGCGTCCTAACTGATGTATTTAAAAAGGGTAATGCTATCAATGGAAATAGAATACTATAGGAATATGGGATAAAAAAATTTGAATGAAACATGCTTAAATGAACGACTGCTGTTTAACTACACACACACATATATGTATGTGTGTGTGTGAAGGTGTATTATTATTATTGAAGTTATTGTACATCCTTCGAAGGTCAATTAATATGAGAATTGGTTGCAAACAAATGAAAATGTGTTGAACCTGACAGATCTATTTAGTCAGTCTGGAAATAATCAAATAAATAAAAAAAGACCCAGACAAAGGTTATTTAAGTTCTCCTTAACCCTTTTCTGATCAGTGAATCTATTTGTGTAAATTCTATCAGTCAGTTTATTACCCTAACCCTCTTCCACATACAGCATAATTCAAAAGATGGAAACAATGAAGAAAAAGATAAATTTTTAAGTTAACTATTTTAAGACTCAATTTATTTGTATATTGTGTACCTCTGCCTTTGGTAGTATTTAGATTCTGTTGTAAAGGTTATAAGTAAATAGCAATAATCTTATAATGGAAATTTTGTCTGTTTGTAATTGAAACTGTCACCACTAACATCACAAACCCCTTACTTATTTACGTTATATCCTTAATGGTTATCAAATAATCATTATTCAATTTTAATTAGCATCTTTTTTTATTAACAATGTCTCTATAAAGTCTAGTCAAGTTAGAGTTGCCTCAAAATAGCCCTGGTCCAGTTGCCTGGGGTGGTAGAATACACCGTCAAAATAGGAAATGCACCTATGTAAATAACAGGTGCACCTGGATGGGTTGAATGAGTGCAATTGTGACGTCCACAAGAAGGTGGGCGTTGAACTATTATATAACTCGGTGAAGACAGGAAGTCAGTAAATTTGGAGACCAGACCAGTTGGAATAAGATGTGGTAGAGAAAGCCAGCACCCAGCAGAGTGGGCCCCAGGCCCCCGATTGAGCAATTAGGGATCAGACGAGTTAGAAATAAGATGCAGTAGAGAAAACCAAGACTCCAGAGAGGCTGGGCCCCAGACCCCCAGTTGAGCAGCCCAGGAGAACAGGAAAGAAACGCTGATGACCATAAGAGTGGGGGTCAATATGTTGCGGTTCTGTTCGGTCTCCAACTCCCTCTCACACACAACCCTTTCAATAAAGTGAGAGGTATATTTTCTAAAAGACTTGCTCATCGTTATTATTGTGTTGTCGTATGTTTGGCCAGGGCGAAACATAACAACTGTATCTCTTCAGAGGGGTAAAACAGCCCTGAGTGTCCTGGATAAAACACAAAACAATCCGATGGTGAGGCTTCAGTAATGCTGGAGCTTGGGGAAATGAGGAGCACCCCTTCATTGCCATAGCTCCCGGATCGACTCTGACCCAGAGTGGTAGAACCTGAGAGGGTCCTATCTATAACTCAAATAGAAGTTTGATATTTAAACTGTGTATTTATGTTAAATGCTTTTATAAGTTGGGCTATGTTAAATAGAACTGTTTGATCATTTAACAGTATGTAAACAAATGACTCATATTTACTTGAAATGTTAGCGATACATAGCAATACTTGAAACCATTAAACTGTGTGCAAGCAAATGATTAATAGGAAGTGGAATTAATTGTGTAATATATTAATGTGACCCGTGGGTGTGAATATGGTGGATGTTGTTGATAGATAGATTGATAAGACCAGTGTGATCACCGAAATGTCCTCATGTCCACAGGTGCTGTATATCAGAGGATGTTGAGACAGTTGCATCCACTCAAGGATGATATCAACAAGGTGATTGCCAAAATGTCACCATGCCTACAGGTGCTGTGAATATGGTGGATGTTGAAAACAGGTGCATCCGGTTGAAGATATTGGAATATCACCTGAACTGTGGGTGTGGTTGAATTCGATGATAGTGGCAGATGCGTATGCCCAGAGAACCAGGCTTGGGCAAGTAGTCAATTGGAAGCAGACAACATAACCAATGGAAAGCAAAGAAGTGAGACGTGGGCGTAACCATAGTTAACGAAAAAGAGGAATTGTGAGAGTTGTAGACTATGTAAGTTCCCGAATTTCAGCTAAAGTCAGTTGTTCACTGTCTCTTCCATCTCCCGAACGAACTCTCTGCGATTGCTTTTCTGCTCCACACAAGTATCATCACCAAAAATAAAAATATAATCTTATATTTTTATATACATAGGTGTTCCTCGTTGTTAATAACGACACAGTATACAACATTTGTATTGGATGGAAGTAAGCAAAACCATTTGACTGTATGGAAAAAGTGAGCTCAGGATTGTTTAAAAACGATGTATATTTAATATATACGTATAAAAAAGATTTGGCATTAAATGACCTGCATTTGTTGGCAATTTCATAAAACTGAACCAAACCATATCAAAATAGCCCAACTTATAAAAGCATTTAAAATCCTGCAATGTGGGTTGTTATATATCCCAAAGAAATAAAAGTTTGCATAGTATATAATATGAATATTTTGTATACTGGTTTTAATAAAATCAGGTTTAATGAGTAATCACATGGGGTTATTGATTTCTAATTTCATTGCTTTATTCTCAAACATAGTAGCCTAATCAGCTGGGGCTGTAGAATATGCCACTGACATCTCTGGAGAGGGGTAAGACCTTCCTTCTCAACGAGTGTCCTGGATGTAACACTAAACCATCTGATGGTAAGATTCCAGTTCTGGATTCTGACTTCGAATAGTAGTACCTTTTAGGGTAACATCAATGGGTCAAATAGAACTGTTTAATCATTTTCTACACTTGAAACCATTTCACAGTGTGCAAAAAAAATGACTGATGTTTAACCATTTAACAGAATGCAAACGAATGAATAATGTTGAATATAATTATTAGTATTAGCAATACTTGAAACCATTTAACTGTGTGCAAACAGATGATTAGTATCAAATTATATAGGACTACTTAGTAAATAGAATTACTAATGTTAAACAGCAATACTTGAAACCATTTAACAGCATACAAACAAATGAGCTATGGTTTATTTAAAATAATGTTACCAACCAACTATTTTGTTTGCAAATCATACATATCTGATATATATATATATATATATATATATATATATATATATATATATAAGCAGGATTTGGCATAAAGTAACTAACAAGGGTTCTCCATCATCATCACCATGTCGCGCTGCCAGCATGGTTCTCCCTGACCCCCTCTTGCCACCTGTCTCTATTGTCCATCGCTCAAGGTAGAACTTCAAGTCTACATCCTGTATCGGCACAGATCTGCTGTATATAGGTTCTAGCTGATTGTCCTGCCTTTGCTCGTCAATGTGATGGGGTCCACAGGACCATAAAACCAAACCAAACAACGTCAAATGTATTAAAAGCAATCTTAAGTATGATTTTATATAGAAATCAATTAAAATAAGATAAAAATAAATCTGCCCTTCATAAAACATGACAGTAAAAGAATAAATGTAAAAAGGGAAAAAGCAAAAGTCAAAATTAAAAAAGGAAAAAGCCCTTTCCCATGAAAAGAAACTATAGTCAGATCTTTAAGCCAAAATCATTACTGAGTGGGTTTAATAAATAAAATCTTGTCAGCTGAAAAAAAAAGAAAAGACCCACAGAAAGCTAGCAACTAATGGCAAATGTACTGGAATCTGATAAAATGGCTGTTTGTGTGTAGAATTTTTGGAAATGTGAATACCAAAGTAAATAGCTTTCAAACTTTCTATAATTTCTTTTTTGATCTGTCAGAAAATTTGTCTATATCCGTGGTGTATCATCAAAGTAAATTTAGTTTTTAAATCTTAAAAAGTTACTGATGTGGTTTACAAAAGTTAAAGGAATATATATATAAAAAGAGAAAGAACAAAAGTTGAAAATTAAAAACAAAACAAAACAAAAAAAAAAACCCAACTTTATTACATTAAAACTTAAACACTTGTGTCTGGAGAGTGCATATTATTGCTAGGTATAATAATAATAATTTTAAAAAATCAGTACTTGTCCAGAATATCCCTGAGGAAATATCTTTGGTAATGTAAATATATATATATATATATATATATGTGTAATGTTGTCCACAGGCAGATTGTTTCGTTGTATCACAACTCTTCAGTGTGGCTAGACATGCAGGACGCTTCAAGCTGGCATGGAAACCCACCTAACTTTATGCTATACTTAATATCTTACCGCTCAGCCATTTAGACGACCTACATCAGATTGGGAATTATAACGCAATAAATCTAAGTCAATTCCTTCATATAAATTTTTTTTTTTACTGGAGTTTTACATTAAAAAACCTAAAATTCCTCCACTTACTATTTTCTTTAGTTATTCTCTCCTCTAACTACTCTATATAATTGTTTTATATATCATTGTAGACATTTCTTCAATAGGGTATTCTGCACAGTTACCAAAAAATTTGGTTGGTTGGTTGGGTTTTATGGCATATCAACCTTTGTAGGTTTTTTAATGCCAAATCTCTTTATACATATATAAGATTTGATTTAGTTGGGTTTTATGGATTATCAACCATTGTAGGTTATTTAACGCCAAATCCATTTTTATACAAATAATCAGTAGTCCTATATAATTTGATACTAACCATTTGTTTGCACACAGTTAAATGGTTTCAAACAATTCAGTTTAGCATGAGTACAGAGTTTAATTGTCAAAAACATTTCTATTTCAAGCTATTCAGTTTATTCAAACAGTTCTAATTCAGCTAATTCAGTTTAGTAGAAGTATGGATTTTGTTTACACACAGTTAAATGTCAAAACAGTTCTATATTAAACAATTCAGTTTTGTGTAAGAACAGTTTCAATGTTCAAAACAATTCTATTTCAAACAATTCAGTTTAGCGTAAGTACACAGTTTAAATGTAAGTACAGTTTAATTGTCAAAAACATTTCTATTTAAGTTATTCAGTTTAGTTAAATGGTCCGAATTCAAACAATTCAGTTTAGCATAAGTATACAGTTTAGTCCTCTTTAACCCATAGATAGGGCCCTATCAGGTGCTACCATGCTGGGCCAGCATGGACCTGGGAGCAATGGCAATGAAGAGGTGCTCCGTATTCCCCAAGGCCCCAGCATTACTGGGACCTCACCATCAGACTGTTTAGTGTCATATCCAGGACAATATGTATCTTTACAATCTTCATCTTAATATATGGAGGCTGACTTACCACAATGATTATCATTATGCTTAACAGAATCAACGATTTGAGTTCAAATCCTGGACGAGGCTAAGGATATTATCAGTTGGTTGGTTGTTTTGTTTCATGGCATGTGTGGGGATTTAGGAATTAAAAATAAAACTCCCAACCAGATGTTGACTCGTCGGCTGCCACACACAAAATGTATAAACGCGTTGTTACGCATCGGCTCCATGCACCCATCCGGTTAGAAATCAGAAAAAAGAAAAATAATAAAAATTAAAGTAGCCAATGGGAAGTGGTCGTGCCAAAAATGAGAAGGATTGTGGAGTGATGAGTTTGGAGCCGGTGGGGAGAGATAAAAACTCTTGTTTTCTGTGAACTGGGGCAGTGAGGACAAAAGAGACCCAAGGAAGCACATAGATACAGTGATCAAGCGAGAAGTAACGTCCGCCCTCGAGTTAAGAGCTGAAACTACTTTTCTGCTAGTTTCACTACCTGACCATAAAAGAAAGAAAGTAAAAAGGAATATGTACTCTTTAAAAACATTTTCCTCCTTCACCCCCTTTTCCTAACATCTGACTTTCTGCCACTTTGAAAATTTACTACTTGTAAAGGGAACTTCTGAACATTCAAATCCAAGTTGACACTTTACTGTTTTATAAAAATTGTTTAAATTTTAGATGTTCCTTGCTTGTCTTGTTTTAAATGAAGTTTTTCTCATTGTATGCTGTAACACTCCAAATCAACCAAAAGGCCATACATATCAACCCTTTTCAGGTCAATTAATGCTGAATCAAATTTCAAGCAATTCAGTTTCGTATAAATATAGTTTTTGTTTATAAACATTTAATGTCAAAACAGTTCTTTTTCTAACAATTCAGTTTACCATAAGTACACAGTTTAGTTTTATTTCAAACAATTCAGTTTATAGCATAAGTATGCAGTTTCAATGTCAAAAACATTTCTATTTAAAACAATTAAGTTTAGCATAAATATACAGTTTAATTCTATTTGACACATAGGTAGGACCCTATTAGTTGCAACCAATCCAGGACAGGGTGGAACTGGGAACAATGGCAATGAAGGAGTACTCATTCCCCAAAGCTCCAGCATTCTGAAGACTCACCCTTAGATTGTTTAGTGTCATATCCAGAACACTTTTTGGAGAAGTCTTACCCCTCTGCAGAGAAGCAGCCGGTGTATTCTACAGCCCCAGCTAGCTGGGCAAGACATTATGAGACAAAATTAATAATTATTTTAACTCTTAGAGCAGGGTAATTTTTTTTCCTCCATTTTTTTTTCCTCTCTGGTAAAAAAAATGAAAACAATTGACAATATGAAAACCATACCTGTATTTTCTGAGCAGCAATATCTTGGACACCAATAATTGATAATGCTCCTTGTTCAATCATATATTGGGCAACATCATAATGTTCCCCCATTAGAGCATAGTCTAAAGGAGTATACCTAGAAGAATGAAAAAAAAAAAAAAACATTTTAATACCTTAAATGGTAAGTGTTCATTTTTCATAAGAAATTATACCTAATAATATTCATTTTGATTGTACAAGGGTCATTAAATAAGTTTCCAGACTTTTTTCATATGGGGACTTTTATTGACAGTACACACATGAAACTCTAGTCCCCTTTGAAATAATGTCCTCAGGCTCCAATGCACTTGTTGAAGGCCCCACGGAAGTCCTCTTGTGTGAGCGTGTCAATGACCTTCATCACAGCCTCTTTCATCTCCTCAATTGTCTCATAACGACAGCCTGTGAGCTTAGGGAATAACAAAAAGTCACAGGGAGCAAGGTCAGGACTATAGGGAGGGCGAGGAAGTGTCTTGATGCCCATCTTGGTCAAATAGTCTGTGACAAGGATGGAGTTGTGGACTGGTGCATTGTCCTGCTGGAAATGCCAATGATCTGATTTGAAAAGTGCTGGTCTCTTCTGACGGAATCTCTTCCTGAACTCTCTTAAGACCTCAACATAGTATTCCTTGTTGACTGTCTGTCCAGTGGGAACCCAGTGCATGTAGATCATGCTAGTGCTGTCAAAAAAAGGGATCATCAAAAGTTTGTGGGTGGTCTGGTCTTCTTGGGTCTGGGAGAGCCAGCATGCTTCCACTGGGAACTCTGTCTCTTGGTCTCTGGGTCATAGCAGTAGATCCAGCTTTCATCACATGGCATTTTTTCAAGTTTAAAACAGAATTTTATCATTCTTCTAAAGTCCAGATTGCATTTTTGAAATTCACCAGCTGTGACAATCAGGCTTTAGTAGGGTGTATTCCAATTCCTGCTGTAGCTGTTCATTTAACCTGAAATCATAAAAGTTGATCAGTCATCTCATAAGATGTATAGCAGTAACAATTTTCAAGAGTCAACGACAATTTTAAATGCCTGAACAAAAAAAAGTTTGGAAATTTATTGAATGCATCATGTATAATATTCCACTAGAAATAATAAAATCTTGGTTAGGCCATTGGCCTAATGAGTAGAGTGTTCACTAATGGTTCAGGAGACAGGGCTCAATCCCAGGTCAAGTTATACCAAAGACTCAATAAATGGTACTTGATGCCGCCTTGCTTAGCACCCAGCACTATAAGGTGAGGATCAAGGGTAAAGTGGAGAAATCCTGGAAATAGAGTAGTGCCCTCCCCTACAACTTGGTGTAGTAGCTATTGAAAAAGGAGCCTTTAGGTTACCCTCGACTAAGGACGCCAACTTTACTTACTTTAATCTTTGGTTGAGAGGAAATACATAATATTATATATATATATATATATATATATATATATTTATTTACCAATCCCTCTACATGAGCAAGATGTAACACAAGGTCAAGTTTCAAGCATAGTTTAACAAGTTGGAATTCAGAGTTTTTCTTCTCGTAGACTGGTTGCCTAACCCAGTCTGCCCTGCAACTTACCCATAGCCGGGAGGAGAACAATTGGATTTGTACCTTTCCCGAGGGTAGTAGTGCTTTGAGAAATGTAATCAGCCTCATCCAGGATTTGAACTCGTTTTGCTGTGTCCATTTCCAACAACAATAACTAGTACACCATGAGCACCTCCACACACACACACATATATATATATATATAGTGGCATAATGTTTAGAGTGTTTGTCTATGGTCTGGGAGACCAAGGTTCAATATCAGGCTAAGTCATACCAAAGACTCTCAAAAAAAAATGTTACTTGATGCCTCCTTATTTAACACTCAGCATTATATCGTATGGATCAAGGGTAAAGTGGAACAATCCAAGGAAAAGAGTAGCACCCTCCCCTACACCTCAGTATAGTAGCTATTGTGGGTTGCCCTTGACTACAGTCGGCCAACTTATATATGTTTAAATACACACAAACACACACATAAAAAGTAAGATAAGTTTGAATAAATTGCTGTATAATAATGAATTCATTCCCAATCTATTTTGTCATTATTTTAAAGCCAAAATGAAAAAAAGGAAAGAAAAGGAAGTATTAACATTTTTCCATTCTACATGTGTTTTATTTTATTTTTGACTTATTTCTGTTGCTTCTTTACTTTTTATCAATAAACAAACAGATACATGCACAATAAGAATGTACTGAGGCATGTTGAGTTTTATACTAGATATATTTGTAAAGTAAGATAAAAGAATTTGCAGTGCCTGGCAGGTGGCTATAAAAGAGAGAAAGAGAGAGAGAGAGAGAGAGAGAGAAGAAAAGGAGTGGAGAAAAAGATAGTAGGAGGGGAAAAAGGAAAGAAGAGAAAAGAAGAAGAGCAAAAGAGTGGGAGGAGAAAAGAAGAAGAGCAAAAGAGTAGGAGGAGAAAAGAAAAGGGGAGGAGAGAAGAAGAAGAGCAAAAGAGTAGGAGGAGAAAAAGAAAAGGAGAAAAGAAGAGCAAAAAAGTAGGAGGAGAAAAGAAGAGCAAAAGAGTAGGAGGAGAAAAGGAAAAGAGGAAGAGAAAAGAAGAGCAAAAAAGTAGGAGGAGAAAAAGAAAAGAGGAAGAGAAAAGAAGAGCAAAAAAGTAGGAGGAGAAAAAGAAAAGAGGAAGAGAAAAGAAGAGCAAAAGAGTAGGAGGAGGAAGAGAAAAGAAGAGCAAAAGAGTAGGAGGAGGAAGAGAAAAGAAGAAGAGCAAAAGAGTAGGAGAAAAAGAACAATGGAGAAAGGGAGAGCAAAAAAGTAGGAGGGGAAAAAGAAAAACTGAGAAAAAAAGAGCAAAAAAGTAGGAGGAGAAAAAGAAAAGAGCAAAAAAAAAGAGGGATAAAGAAAAAAGGAGAAAAGAAGAAGAGGAAAAGGAAGAGTAAAATAGTAAAGCGCTAAAAAGTAGGAGGGGGAAAAAGAAAAGCAGCGAAAGAAAAAGAGAAAAGATTAGGGGAATGGAAGGAGGGCAAAAAATAGTAAGGATTAAGTAAGAAGAAAAAAAAATTAGAGGAAGAAGGAGAAAAAAGAGGAGGTGAGAAAAATTGAAGGAATAGGAAAGGAAGGAAGGAAGGAAGGCAA
Source organism: Sepioteuthis lessoniana (assembly GCA_963585895.1). Classification (NCBI taxonomy): domain Eukaryota; kingdom Metazoa; phylum Mollusca; class Cephalopoda; order Myopsida; family Loliginidae; genus Sepioteuthis; species Sepioteuthis lessoniana. Next base: position 79,970 of record CAUZXS010006067.1, read on the forward strand.
AAAACTAAAGAGTAAAAAGTGGGAAGAAAAATAAGAAATGAGGCGGAAATGAAGAGAAGGTGAGACTGAAAGAAAGAAAGAAGGGCAAAAAAATAAAGAGAACGGAGGAAAAAGAAAAAGGAAGGAAGAAGCATGAAAGATGAAAGAAAAGAGTAAACTGAAAAATTTCTAAAAATGTTGAAGGAAAGAAAAAGAAAAAAGGCACTGAGATAAGGAAAAAAAGTAGTGAAATGAAATAGAAAAAGGAAAGAGAAAAAAAAGAGAGTAAGAAGAACAAATAAAAAAAACGAAGGAAGAGGTATGAAAAAAGAAGAAGAGAAAACAAGAAAATGACTAAAAAATAGACAGGAAAAAGGCATTGAGAGAAGGAAAAAATAAAAAATAAAAAAGTTAACTCCAAAAGAGACGTAAGATTGAGGAAAAAGAGAGTGGGAAAAAAAAAAAAAAATGAAAAAAGAGAAAACAAGGCAATGACTAAAAATAGGAAGAAAAAATGAAAAAGAACGAAGAAAAATCAGATTAAAGAGGAGGGAAGGAAAAAAGAGGGAAAAAAACAACTCCAAAGTAGATACAAAATTGGGAAAAAAAAAAAAAAAGGGTAAGAAGTGGAAAGAAAAAATAAGAAGGAATGAAAAAAAAGAACCAGAAAATAGATTTAAAAAGAAAGGAAAAAGAAAAGGTAGTAAAATGAAAGAGAAAGAAGGAAAAGTAAATTAAAGAGGAAGAAAGAAAAAAGAGGAAAAAAGCAACTCCAAAAGAGAGAGTAACAAATGGAAAGAAAAAAATAATCAAAAGAGAAAACAAGAAAATAACAAAAAGATAGAAAGAAAAATAAGTGAGTGAAAGAAAAGCAAATTAAAAAGGAAGAAAGAAAAAAAAAAAGGGAAAAAACAACTCCAAAAGAGATACAAGAAAAAGGGTGAAGATGAAGAAGTGATTGATAAGAGAAAAAAAAAGAGAAAAAAAATCTTATAATAATAATAAATCCCTACAAGAAAGACAAAAAAAAAACCCATCTTATTTTAAGAATCAACAAAATTCAAATTCAAAAAGCTGTGTTTGATGAATTCTTTGGCCCAAGTTCAAAAGCAGACAGCAAACAGTGAAATTGAATTTCTCGAACGCAGCTCAGTAAAATGGTGAAAACCTTTTCCCTCCCAACCCTAACAAGTCTCTCTTTCTCACCCACATCCTTACTGAAGACGAAGTCCAACTCGAGCCGTAAGCAGATGTTATTGCAAGAATATTCATGGATGGGTTCACTATTTGAATGGGTAGCCATAAATGGATCTGTAGAAATGTTAGGTAATTCCCTCGACTGAGAAAAATGCCAAAAGCTGAATGTTGGTTGGCACATTAAATCTACTGAGAGATAAAAAAAAAAAATGCATTTACACACTATTTGTATATAAGTGATCAATATTTATTCATCCTAAGGTACACACAGGTTTATTTTGAATTTGTGTATAAACATATACATACACACAAACATAGATGAGTATGTATATATATATATATATGAGGCACCTTGTGTGATGAAATGGATATCAACCTAAGATAGCAAACTATTAATAGTGAGTTCAATTCTCACATGGTGGTTCTTCTTGACTTGGGTCACAACTAAACTAATGGTTTTGGTTTTATGGCATATCAACATTTGTTGGTTATTTTATGCCAAATCCTGTTTTTATATCTATATTAAATATATATGATTTATAAACAGATTTTGTAGATACTCACAGTTAAAGGATCAAACAGTTCTATTTCTAACAATTCAATTTACCATAAGTCAACAAAGTTAAATGGTTCCAAGTATTGCTATCAATCATTAACAATTCAAACATCAGTCATTTGTTTGTACACAGTTAAATGATCAAACAGTTCTATTTCAGACAATTCAATTTAGCATAAGTCATTTGTTTGCACTCAGTTTAATGTTAAATAGTTCTATTTGACATACAGATAGGACCCTATCAGGTGCTACCACTCTGGGGCCAGAGTGTACCTGGGAGCGATGGCAATAAAGGGATACTCCGCATTCCCCAAAGCTTCAGGATTACTGGAGTATCACCATCATATAGTTTAATGCTATATCCAGGCCACTTATTTGGAGGAATTTTATCCCTCTGCAGAGATGCAGTTGGTATATTCTGCAGCCCCAGCTACTGGGCTTGAGGCTCAGCTTAGTAAATAACTGTGGGTGTGTTTATATATATATATATATATTTGAACTCCAATTTCCATGTCAATTTCTTTCAATAACCATAACACCACAAGTACCTCCCATATATATATAAATGCACATACATGCTCACTTGGTCTGATTAAACTGGGATTTGAACTCTGGTCACCATTTCCATTACACCAGGAAAATCTCTCCCTCTCTCTCTCTCTCTCTATATATATATATATATATATATATATATATATATATATATATATATCAGACCCAGACCAAGTGAGTATATATCTTATGGGATCTAGAGGAGCAGGATGTAACATGAGGTCAATTTTTTAAGTGGAATTTAACATGTTTGAATTAAGTGGGTTTTTTTCTCGGATACCAGTTCCTATACTAAAGTTAAAGAGCTGCCCAATCTGACCTACTATTTACCTACAGTTGGAGGGAGAATAGTTGGATGCACTACTCCTTTCCCAAGGGTATTAGTTATGGCAAATGCAAATAACCTCACCCAGGATTTGAACTCCAGTTTCCATGTCAATTTCTAACAGTAACCATAACACCACAAGTACCTCCCATATACATATAAATATATATATATATTTTTTTTCATCATACAACATGTGAATGCACGTGTGATACCCTGCCCTCATCAGCCGCTAACCAGGAGTGAGAACACAGTTTCGGTAGCTCAAGGCGACACTGCCACTCCTGGCGCTACCAAGCAGCTTTTGCCACTGACCAGGGTATTTAAAAGAATTATATATATATATATATACACACACACACACACACACACACACCAGATCAACTAAAAGCAGAGATACATTGTACGTTCATCTTCAGTTTTAGTTCAGTTTATGATTTTTAAAAATGCATTTAATTTTGGCTGTTGATGTCATTGCCTGCTTACAGTAACTGTTTCTTGATGTTATATAATCACACAGGAATGGTGGTTCCGTGTGCATTTAATTCATGCTGAAGACTTTTCGCTTTCGACCGACTCAAACTTGATGCATATTGCGCCGTGGTCTGAAGATGATTTGAGGCAACTTTCAAACTGTGGCCAGTGAAAGAAACGAAATGACTGAGTGTCCTAGAAAACCACGACAACCAACCTCAATAGGAATCACATGGCATATCCAACCCTTTTCAATGCAGTCAGCACACAGTGTCTTGTATTGGTTTTCCTTCTGTTTGTGTGCCCACTCCCAGTTTATATATTATATATATATATCTTTAAGAAAAATCAAAAACAGGTCACTTTAGGATTATAAATTTATTTCCATCCTGTGATGTGTTTCTGATGTAAACCAAAAACACGAAGAAAAATTTAACAAGACTTCTTCAGATCTTATGGATAAAATAAATCAGAATAGACACGCGAGGAGAAGGGTGGGTGGTGATGAAAGGGTTTTTTTTCTCACTTCCGTTTTTTTTATTTATTTTTGTTTTTTTGGTTCCCCAGCTGTTGTCTTTTGTTTTGTAGGCTCCTCAGCTGTTGTTTTTTGTTTATTGGCTCCCCAGCTGTTGCTTTTTGTTTTGTTGGCACCTTAGCTGTTGTTTTTTGTTTTTGTTTTTTTGGCTCCCCAGCTGTTGTCTTTTTGGCTCCCCACCTGTTGTCTTTTTGGCTCTCCAGTAGTTGTTTTTTGTTTATTGGCTCTACAGCTGTTGTTTCTTTTGCTTTAATTTGTCTCCAGAACATTTTTAAAAAATTTTATAGCATGCCAAACTACTGAGTAGACATAAGGTAAGCCTGGTTCTGAGGATTTTGAACCCTCTGACACGATATTCCCAAGGGAAGTCAGTGTGGATAACATGTTAGACTGTAATATCATAGCGAGTTCAAACACCAGCTGCACTATCATATTCAATTTCTTTCTGTTAGTTTTGAGACATAATGTACCCAATATAAATTCTTATCTTTAATCAGTATAAACCAACAAAAAAGTTGAACAAATGTTAAATTTAAGATACATTTACAAATTCTAAAAAGTCAATGTGTGTATATATATATATATATATATATATCTCATCATCATGTCGTGCTGGTAGCACGGATATCCCTGACCCTCTCTCGCCACTTTTCCCTAACGTTCATTGCCTCTGGCAGGTCTTCTGGACTACATTCTGTATCCTCACATAGTTGCTGAATGTATGTTCCTGCTGGTTGTCCTGCTTTTGCTCGGCTATGTGTGGGGGTCCATAAGAGTACATCACTTATGAGTTCGTCCCTGCTTCTCCAGCAGTGTCCTGCATGTCTGGTTCGTCTAACTTGAATAGTTTTTGTGATAGGAGGCAGGTGGCAGTACAGTTGGTGTCTTGTGGGGTGTTGCTGCCAGGACTTGTTCAATATTACTTGCAGCATTCTTGTGTAATTGCCGTCTAGCTTCTTCTCCAGCCATTTTGTTAGAGTCCATGTAGTGCATCCATATAGCAGTATCGATGCGACTGCTGTATCGATGCGACCGTTTTATTTTATCGGTTAGGTCTGATTTCTATATAATCGATAGCCTATTGATAGCTGTCCATGCCTTCGTTAACCTCGTGTCGATGTCCTTTTCGGTTGATGCGACGCTGCTTCCTAGGTAAGTGAATTTGTCTACTAGTTTAAGAGGGGTTCCGTCTAGAGTGGAGATATCACCTGTTTGATTATAGCACATATATTCCGTTTTGTGTGCATTGACATAGAGGCCTATGCCTGCGTCTGCTCATTCCAAACTATGCAGTAGTGTTTCGGCTTGGTTGGGTGTATTTGCCATTATCGCTATGTCATTGGCGTAGTCGGCGTTGGTAATTGTTTTTGCGGGGTACCTTCTGCTCCTTTTCTTTGTCAGCTCGAAGCCGTTCTCTCTGGGATTTCATAATGCCAAATTAGGAGTACATATTATACACAAATAATTACAGAATAAGCAGTGTGATTGAACAGTAAATCCCTATTCTAAAATACTTATAATTTATTTCTTAACTATAACTTTTACTAGAAATGAACATGTGAAGAAAGCATAATAGGGATTTACTTTTTAATCACCCAGTGTATAAATATCTGCATGTGTGTGCATATATATATATATATATATGTATGTGTGTGTGCATATATATATATATATATATATATATATATGTGTGTGTGTGTGTGTGTGTGTATATATATATATATATATATATATATATATATATATAAAAACGTGTGTGTGTATATATATATATATATATATATATATATACACACATATAACGTGTGTGTGTGTGTGTATATATATATATATATATATATATATATATATATATATATAAAAAGGAAAAAATTGGAAATAAATCCGATAGTATCTGTTTTGTCATTTCTCTCTCTTTCTTTCTTTTTCTGTGTATATATATTATCATCATCATCATGTCACACTGTGAGCAGATTTCCCTGACTCTCTCTTGCCATTCATCTCTATCTTCCATCGATTCTGGCAAGTCTTCCAGGCTAAATCCTGTGTCCTTACAGAGCTGTTGTAGATAAATTCTAGTTAGTCATCCAACATTTGCATGTTTGTGTGAAGGGATCCATAGAAAAACGTCACTTATAAGTTCGTCCTGGCTTCTCCAGCAGTGTTCTGCATGTCTTGTTTGTCTTACTTGGATGGTTTTTGAGATGGGAAGTAAGTGGCCGTGTCGGGATCCATAGAAGAACATCACTTAAGTGTTCATCGTTGCTTCTACAGCAATGTCCAGCTTGTCTTACTTGGAAGGTTTTTGAGATGGGAGGTAAGTGGTCGTGTCGGGATCCATAGAAGAACGTCACTTATGAGTTCATCCTTGCTTCTCCAGCAGTGTCCCTCATGTCTTGTTTGTCTTACTTGGATGGTTTTTGATATGGGAGGTAAGTGTCCATACAGTGGCTGTTTTGTTTGATGTTGCTTCCAGGATTTATTCAATATGGCTCATAGTATTCTCTTACAATTCCTGTCTAGGTTTTTTACGAGGCAAATGATTACCAAAACAAAATATCTTAAGCCTGATTAAGTATTACTTCTACTAAATCAGGCTTAAGATATTTTGTTGTAATAAATTGATGCACAAGCCAGAAGTATTGACTACTGAGAATTGAACTCACTAGCAATAATCTACTAGTTTAGCTTGTTAACCATTATATTATGTGAGGCTCATAAATCTAAGTTGGTCACATAGAGTATTACAATTGTAGTGACTAATTCTGGTTATCTCATTAGTCTACTAAACTTATCTAAATATAATCAATATTTATTGGATGCCATAGGGCACTTGTCTTGTAGATCATAGCTAATGATAAATGCGATAATTAACACCCCCTCATCACCCCCAGTTACAAGTGATTAGTCAATTTTACCAGAATGAATGAGAATATGACACAATCTCTTTTTTTCTTTCTATTTTTTGCTTTCTTTGTATGTCTCTTGTTATTCTATAGTGAGAGCAAGATACCTTTATCTAATTAAGATTTATTTTATTGCGTGCAGTAGTTGAATGTGGTTGGCCTTACGGATTGCCTCAAGTTGTCTAGTTTTTCTTGTCTCTAAACAAGATGCCTCAAAAGGTCAGAGTTCCAACTCTCCAGCAGTGCATTTGCAACCCAACCCAATAGGCAAGGGCTGTAGAATTTGCCGACTGCATCTCTTCAGAGGGTTAAGACAACCCCCCTCATTCAATGAGTGTTCTGGATATGACACTAAGCCACTTGATGGCGAGGTTCCAGTCCTGAAGATTAGGGGAATGTGAAGTAGGCCCTTCATTATCATTACTCCCAGATCCACTCTGATCTGGAGTGGTAGTACCTGTTAGGGTTCCATTTAGAACTTTGTAATGATTTACTATACTTTAACTGTGCGCAAACAAAAGGTAAATATTAAATAGAAATATGAGTGTTAGATAGCATTGCTTTTTCTTTATATGTCGCATTGCCAGCACAAATCTCTTTGAACCCTCTCACACCACCCGTTGCTATCATTCATCGCTCCCAGGAGGTCTTCAAGGCTACATCCTGTATTGGCACAGAGCTGTTCAAGGCTACATCCTGTATAGGCACAGAGCTGTTCTAGCTGGTCGTCCTACCTTTGCTTGTCCATGTGATGGGGTCCACAGGAGTATGTCACTTATGAGTTCGTCCTTACTTCTCCAACAGTGTCCTGCATGTCTGGTTTGTCTAACTTGGATAGTTTTCGTGATGGGTGGTAGGTGGCTTATAGCTGCTGTTTTGTGGTATGGTGCCTCCAGGACTTGTTCAATATTGCTCGCTGTATTCTTGTGTAATTGCCGTCAAGCTTTTTCACCATATGTTTAGTTAGTGTCCATGTAGTGCATCCATATAGCATTACTTACAACTGTTTAACTGTGTGAAAACAAATGATTAATATTAAATAGAATTATTAGTGTTAGATAGGGAGGTGCCCGTGGTGTAATGGTTATCATTGTAGGAAATGGACACGACGATACGAGTTCAAATCCTGGACAAGATTGATTGCATTTCACATAGCACTAATACCCTTGGGAAAGGTATGAACCCAATTATTCTCCCTCCAGCTATGGTTAAATAGTAGGGCGGACTAGGTTCTTCAGCCTTGGTGAGGCAACTAGTCTAGGAGAAGGTAAACTCTGAATTCAAAACCTGTTAAACTTCGCTTAAAAATTGAGCTTGTGTTATATCCTACCCGAGTGGAGGGGTTGGTAAATATGATTAGTGTTAGATAGGGGGTGTTCTTGTGGTATAATGGTTAAAGTGCTGGACTGCGGAACTGTAGTAAGCGTGTTCAAACTCCAGTTGCGTTATTACATTCCCTTTTGGACAAATACCCTTGGGAAAAGTATGAACCCCCTTATCCTCCCAGCTATGGGTTAAATAGTACCACTACTGTTGTTCTAGAAAGAGAGATTTGGCATTAAATAACCCCAGAAAGTTTATATGCCATTTAACAACAAACAAACAAAAACAAATAGTATTAGATGCTCATACATGAAACCATTTAACTGTATGTAAACAAATGAACTCTGGTTTGTTTAAATATGTTGTTGACAAACTATTCACTTACAGATCTCTCTCACTCTATATATATATTGGATTGTTGTTATCAGTTTTTATATATATATATATATATATATAAACAAGATTTTGTATTTGTTGTGTTCTGGTTAGTGAACACAAGTAGTAGTAATAATAAGACAAACCACGATATGTGAGGAAAATAGTTACATTTACAGGAAAGAGTATTTACAAGAGAGAGACTGTTAGTGATAAGAACATAGGATTAGTGATAGAGTAATGATATACTTTAACAATAGGAACGGCTCTTCTGGTCTGACTTGTAGGCTTATTCCCAGACTGATCTCTGTTACTGCCATATATGGCAGATGGAACAGCTCATTATGCTGAAAAGGTAGGTGATACCCAACAGTATTAAATAATCCACAACGGTGGATATACTAAAAAACAACCAAAACAATCCAAACATTTGAAATGTTAACCCTTGTCTGAACTGGTGGCATAAAAGTTAGCGTTGTAGGAAATGGATTAGGCAACCTGAAACCTTTTAACTGCTTGCTACTGGTCCTGTCTCTATCTTTTTCTCTTACTTGCTGCATCAATACACTGGTTCGCTCAGTCCTACTGTGAAGCAACAAATGCAACAACAACAACAATGCTGAGATTACTCCTTTTATACCAGTTCTGGCTGGCGGAAATTTGCATATGTCACAAACCCTTCCCACCAGAGACGAGACATGTAACCTACAAATGGCACTTTCAAGGATGCTCATGCTTCCGTTTTTTTCTATACTTCCAGTACTCCACATGCAAGACATACTCACGCTCGTTTTGAACTTTGAGGAAGGCCATTTCGTTCGTCACCTCTTGCTTCTTTCTTTCTTCTTTTTGGTGTTGCTATGAGAGGAATTCAATCCACACAGCTTTGTTGTCACATTTCATTTCTCTCATTTGTCTGGCTCACCACCTGTTTATTATCCAGCCAAGGACAGTTGCTGGATTCATGTAAACGTCAGTTGTTCTGCCTGCATAAACATAACGCCACTCATTGTCTCTTTGAATGATGAACCCCAATTGGCTCATCAGAGGCAGAACAGTACGAATACTCTTGGGAAAGGTATGAATTCAACTATTCTTCCCTCATCTAAGGATAAATAGTAGGGCAGACTGAAATCTTTAACTTAGGTATGCCAACCAGTCTAGAAGAAGGAAAACCCGAGTTTAAACCAGTTGTATTCTGCATAAAAAGTGACCTTGCATCTCATTCTGATTGGAGTGGGGGTTTGGATAAATAAATACTTCCTTCTCTCCTGGCTGGGTTTATTGCTAAGCACCAGTGATAGTGCTTAAGGGGAATACCAAGAGAACCAAACACTTTTTTTTGTAATTGCCACACATAAATTTCGATTTCTGCAGGGTACCCCAAGATGAAAACGACATTATGTCTATTTTAGCTTGGGGAGGAGGCGATCTAAATAAATATCATATTGACATTATTCCATTCTTGGTTTTAAGAGAACAAAGATGAACTACACACCTTTACTATACAGTTCAACAGGTCACAGAAACATTTTTAACAGACCAGCTCTCCCTGCAGTAGCTCTCTTGCTCCTTCATACTCTTGCTTTTACACTGGATGCTGCTTAGAGGATTTACCGAGAGCAATGGATGAGAGTGATGGATAGTGAGAGAGATTCAAAGGGATATGTGCTATCAGCATGATTGATGATGATGATGATGATTAACTAAGCTGGAGATTAGCAAATGAACTATAGTGGCATGATTGATGATGATGATGATGATTAGTGAGGCTAGCATACCCCAAAACTAGGAGTTTATATTTACCCAACCCCTCCGCTTGGGCAGGATATGACACAAGGTCAATTTTTAAGCAGAGTTTAACAGGTTTGAATTCAGAGTTTTCCTTCTCCTAGACTAGTTGCCTAACCAAGTTTGAAGAACCTAGTTTGCCCTACTATTTACCCATTGCTGGAGGGAGAATAATTGGGTTCATACCTTTCCCAAGGGTATTAGTGCTATGTGAAATGCAATCAGTCTTGTCCAGGATTTGAACTCATGTCACAGTGTCCATTTCCTACGATGATAACCATTACATCACGGGCACTTCCCCCAAAACTAGGAGTTGTTCATTACACAAATACATATAGAAAAATCTCTCTCATAGATAAAGGATGTGTGTGTGTGTGTGTGTATATATATATATATATATATATATATATGTATATACATACATACTTTTCCACACAATAACAGACAATATATATCTGACATTAAAAGAAAAATAGAAGTATATATATCTATATATAAAGCCCTAAATGTGAAAGTTGATGATAAAGAAAGCATCCTAAGATTCTTCTGGAGTTTCTCTGAAATCTTATTGGACAATAGGTTGAGAATTTGAAATAGCTTGAGGTTGGACTCTGGACATATATATAGATAGATAGATAATATAATATATACACACATATATATGACTAAAATGTAAAGACCCCAGGGAAAACAACAAGACAACGATGTGGGAGGTAATCATTTGGGATTTTGCAAGATTGGTTTCTAGATAAAGAAAGCATCCTAAGATTCTTCTGGAGTTTCTCTGAAATCTTATTGGACAATAGGTTGAGAATTGAAATAGCTTGAGGTTGGACTCTGGACATATATATAGATAGATAGATAGATAATATAATATATACACACATATATATGACTAAAATGTAAAGACCCCAGGGAAAACAACAAGACAACGATGTGGGAGGTAATCATTTGGGATTTTGCAAGATTGGTTTCTAGTAAAGTGATTAGGAATCAATAACTGATTTGGATGTGTGTGTGTATATATATATATATATATATATATACACACAAACACACACAGGTAGAGTTATATTTTGTTAGCAAACTTTCTTGCAAACAAATTTTGTTAAGAATTACAGAGAAGGTAGGCTTATTTTCTTCCAAGCTGTAACCATGTCAGCACTATTGTATAGTTGCACCACTTGGACTTTAACAAAAAGTCCTGGAGAAAAAGCTAGATGGGAACTATACAAGGATGCTAAATGCTGTTTTGAACAAATCCTAGAAGCAGCACCCTACAAAATAGCTGTATGGCCACTCACTTACCATCTCACAAACTATCCAATTAAGATGAACAAGACATGCTGGGAAAAGTTGATTGCTTGGTTTGGTTTTATGGCATATCAACCCTTGTGTGTTATCTAATGCTAAATCTTCTTTATGCATAAACAGTGTATCACAAAAGTGAGTACACCCCCCTCACATATCTGCAGATATTTAAGTATATCTCTTCATGGGACAACACTGACAAAATGACATTTTGACACAATGAAAAGTAGTCTGCATGCAGCTTATATAACAGAGTTATTTTATTTTCCCCTCAAAATAACTTAAAATATAACCATTAAAAGCTAAACCCCTGCCAACAAAAGTGAGTATATATATATATAAAAAGATATGTATGTGTGTGTATATATATATATATATATATATATACAAATATATGTATGTGTGTGTGTGTGTGTGTGCATATAAATATATGTATGTGTGTGCGTGCATATAAATATATGTATGTGTGTGAGTGTATATAAATATATGTGCGTGTGTGTGTATATATATAAATATATGTATATGTGTGTGTGAGTGTGTATATATATATATAAATGTGTGTGTGTGTATATATATATATATATATATAAATAGATGTATGTGTGTGATTGGTTTGGTTTCTTTGTTTAATGGCATATCAACCTTTGTTGGTTATTTAATGCCAAAGCCATTCTCCAAGAAGAACAGTAGTGGTACTATTTAACCCATAGCTGGACGTAATACCGTGACTGGAATACGAACTGGCTTACTACGATTCCGCAGTCCATCGCTTTAACCATTACGCCATGAGGACACCCCCGTATGTGTACATATAAATATATGTATAAGTGTGAGTGTGCATATATATATATATACACACACATATATATATAAACCCATACATATAGATATATACAAACCTATATATTTGAATAACCTATGTTATTTATCAATTTAAATGTCCATTGAAAGAATGCATCCCCGACAATAAAAAAATCTATAAGTTAAATTGGTTATACTATGATAAAATTATCAAGGAGGCTCACTCTACACCTCTAAGATTCTAGCTCCATATGTGAACATTTAAAAAAATATAATTGTCTTAATGCAACATATAAGAATATTTTAGTTAATAATATAAAAATACTCCATACAGACAATAATATCAGAAAATTAAAAATCTTAGAAGTCTTATATACAAAATTTAGACAATTTGGGAAAAAGAATGCGATTCGTATAAATTGGCCTAGAGCTAATGATGCTAAATGGAAAACATTTGATGAAGAGTTGTCTTTCATTTTACAAACAAGTTTGAAAGGATCTATCAGGGTGAAATTGCATTCTTTCACAAATATTATGCATGCAGTGTGTTTAGAACACTTTGGATCAGAAGACCAGCAAAATCATAAAAGAACTGCCAATAGAAGATAAAGAGAAAAAAGGTCAGCTTAGATTCGAACAAAGGTGCCTGAAAAAATGACTGAAGGAAATACCAGGTGACAAGACTTTAATAAAACAACAATTGTCAAAGATAAAGGAAAAAATCCTTGTCATATCACGAATGGAAAAAGCAAGGAAATGGCAGTTAAAAAAAAGAAAAGCTAGACGCGCTTTCGATAAGAACCCATTTAAATTCACCAAAAAAATTGTTTGAGTGGGGAAAAAATGGAGTTCTTAATATACCAAAAGAAACCTTGGAAGCACACCTACAAAAAAAAATATTCTAATCCGCAAGCTGATACTCCTATGGGTGGTTTCACTGAACTCAATAGAATGCAACCTCTGGAAGAAACATTTGACAACTCTCCTATAAAACTGGGAGAAGTAAAAGATTTTGGAAACTCCTACGAGTCGTGCATATTAAAAAATTCACTGCAGAGGATTGGGGATTAGCAGACAGAATATATATACCAAAAGAACTCTAAACATCTGAAACAATTTCAACCAATTTCGTTGCTCAATGTAAAGGGGAAAATCTTTTTCAAAGTCATTGCTAAGAGAATGATGAAGTTTGTATTGAAAAATAAATTTATTAATATCTCAATTCAGAAAGCTGGAATTCCTGGTTTTCCATGTTGCATCGAACATGCATCCAAGTTGTGGGACCGAATAAAAGTGGCCCGAGATAATAAATCAACATAACTTCATGTCATTTGGTTAGACCTTGAGAATGCATATGGCTCAGTAAGGCACCCACTTATTGAGAAAGCAATGGATTTCTTTTGGATCCCAGAAGACATTAGAAAGCTTATATCAGGATACTATAAATGTACATATATGAAATTTTCTAATGCTAAATATTTGTCAAATTGGCATAATGATGGGCTGAGTTATCTCTCTATTAATTTTCGTTTTCTTAATGGAGATCTAACTATGCAATACTAAAGATACCACTATTAAGAAAACTGTCCCATCTATGAAGGCTTTTATGGATGATGTGACTGTGATTTCAGAGTCGAAATCACACATGGAAAAACTACTGAAATGCCTACAGGAGCTTTTCAAGTGGGCAGTAATGAAGATAAAACCTTCTAAAAGCTGCAGTCTATCCATAATCAAAAGAAAATACAAAAAAATAAAATTTGCTACTGATAATAATGTAATCCCCACAATATGCGAGAAAAGCATAAAAAGCCTTGGTCACAGCTATTCCCTTCTACTTACTGATCGTCACTGGTGGCAAGATCTTTTAAAACAATTGAAAGATGGATTACACTCCATTGATAAAAGTGATCTCATTGCAAAAGATAAACTATGGTATGTTTATTTTGGTTTAATCCAAGATTAGCATGGCCTATGCAAATATATGAGGTATCGCATTCTAGAATTGAAAAAATGGAGAGCTTAATCAGTAAGTTCCTAAAGAAATGATTGGGAGTTCCTACAACGAAGCTGAAGCTACCACAAAGTCACTTGTTGAGGAATTTAAATTAGGTAAAGTACGACTTTTCCAATTATTGTGCAACTCTGTGGACCCACTTGTGAAAAGTGCCATAATAACAGGTCAGGAATGAAGTGCTAAATATGCAGTGGAGACGGCAGAATCTTTCCTCAAAATGAAAGAATAAATCAGCTCTGTGGCAACAGTGGTGGTCAAAGAGACCACAAAGAATAAACGAAGAATGGTTTCAAAAGAGATTCATCATTTTGAGGAATGCAAATGTCTCGCTACAGCTGTGGCACAACCCAAACAAGGTGCATGGACATGGTGGGAAAACACCAAGGACAGGACCATCACATAGAGTGACATCAAGCAAATGGAGCCTCAACAATTAGGTTTCACATTAGGGTAGTTTATGACATATTACCTACATCTGTAAATTTAAAACTCAGGGGGTTAAGTACATCCAACCTTTGCGAAGCATGTGGGAAGATTGCTAAGCTCAAACACGTTCTAATTGGATGTCAGTATTCTGAAAGATGTTACACGAGGAGACATAATGAAATCTTAGGGATTATTGCAGAGATTGCAAAAATATGTTGTGAAACTGCAATAAAATTTCATGTGTAAAAACAAGTATACAATTTGTTAAAGAAGAAACGGTTCGAAAACTCCACATAGAAATAGGCACAAACCAACATTACATGATCGTAGTATGGACTGGCGCGTTATAGCTGACGTAGATTGGCAACTCATTTTTCCAACGTAAATAACATCAACACGCCAGCGTTAAGAATGGCTGGTCAACGGAAATATTTCCTCTTGAGATTGCATGTCAAGGTTTTAT